>JWIW01000105.1:348086-467542 GCA_000966855.1 Fusarium sp. JS1030
CCTACTCCTCGAGGCGCCTTTCGATCGTCAGAACCTCTATAACCACACGCCCACGGAAGGTTTATACGCCTGCGTTCCCTATGTCCTGGACTTGTGGCTAACTACAAGGCAGGGATGAAAATGCGCCTTGCTGACCAACAACGCCGTCAAGCTCAACAACTGATCGATCCGCCGTATCCACCACGTTATATTGACTAAAGGATGTGTTACTATAAGCTACAGGGAAAGGGAAACTCGGTATACGGTGTATAGTTGATTGGGCCTGACAAGAAGTGGTAGAGGGACTCCTATGTCTATCAGTCAACTCCCTTGCTACAGGTTTGAAGTGGTTTTAATAGCTGGTTACCACCGCAGTCGAAAGGGGGGTTCCCCCAGAAGAGTTTAATAGCATGTATACGGTATTTACCCTTCGGGCTGAATATTCAGCCGTTAAACCCTTTGCCTTGGCAACTTAACGGGTGTTCGAAGTATTTTAGTATACCAGCTCAACATGGAGCTACAGTAACCTCACTTGCTTAGGTGTCATGGCTGGAATCATCGGCGCCGACAATAGGTTCGGCCGTGATTTCAACGAACCAGATGCAGACATGCAGGGCAATATCACGTCCCTCTACAACATCGGATGCGTCGTCGGCTCGATTCTCTCGTACTTTGTCGGCGAAAGATTGGGTCGGCGGACCATGCTCATGTCCGGGGCGAGCATCATGATTATCGGTGCCATCCTGCTGGCTGCTTCATACAACCTCGCCGCGCTCCTTGCCGGTCGCATCATCACCGGCATCGGCAACGGCATGAACTCTTCCACCGCCCCCGTCTACCTTAGCGAATGCTCCCCTGCTAGCATTCGCGGAGCGTTGCTCACGCTTCAAGGTACAGTCACCATCCTGGGAGTGGTGATTGCCTACTGGACCGACTACGGCACGAGCTTCTACGATTCATCGTTTCAATGGCGCTTCCCTCTGGCTTTCCAGGCCTTCTTTGCCATATTTATCGTCCTCCAGGTTATCGGTCTCCCCGAAACCCCGCGATGGCTTGCCGCTCGCGACAGACATGAAGAGGCACGGGAGGTTATTTCAGCCATCATGGACAAGCCCCTCACCGACGAAGCCGTGACACGGGTCCTCTTGGATATCCAATCCGGATTGGAGGAAGAGCACAAAGACGGACCCTTCAAATTCAGAGAACTCTTGGAATGGGGCAGCCAGCAGAATCTACGCCGCCTCCTGCTTATCATTTCTATCCAGATGGGCCAGCAATTCTCTGGGAGCAATATGATCAACTACTACGCTCCCGTCATCTTCCAGCAGAGCATGCATCTCAGCCGCAACCTGTCTCTCATTCTCGGTGGCTGTGCACAGATCACGTATTTGGTGGGCTCTGCAATTCCGGTGCTGCTAATGGATCGTTTTGGCCGGCGTGTGCTGCTCATGGCATGCTCTGCGGGTTTGTGTTTCTGCTTCGTCATGGTCGCCATTTTGCTTTCACTGGGGTCTACTGGCGCCGCGTACGGAGCCACGGCTTTTATCTTCCTATTCCAGCTCTTCTACGGAGTCGGCTGGTTGCCAGTAAGTTTTTCTTTTGCGCCTAGCAGGCACAGAGGCGTGTTACTGACACATGCAGGTCCCTTGGTTCTATCCATCGGAACTTTCAACCACCCGAGTACGATCAAAGATGCAGGCCATTGCGTCGGGATGGAACTGGATGGCAGTATTTGCTGTGGTCAAGATCACGCCAATTTCTTTCGGTGAGTGGACTCTTGCTCGGGACGCGCAGAGAACACAACTAACGGGGTCTAGAAAACATCGAGTGGCGTACCTTTATCATTTTTGCGGTGCTCAACGCCTTCTTTATCCCCATGGTTTACGTCTTCTACCCGGAGACTAAGGGGCTGGAGCTGGAGGATATTCCGTTGTTGTTCCACAGGGGCGGCGTCACTGGCGGCGTCCTCTCGACTCGGGGCAGAACTGTCATGCCTGGACAGCACGCTCTTGAGGCCCGTGTCGACGCGAAGCAACACGACGAGCAGATTGAACTGGCCGAGGCTTGAGTGCTCGTGACCTTGACGATATTCAAGAAGGTTCCAAGGGACAAGGTGGCACTGGTATTACGGGATTATTATTCTGGGTATTTCTCTTGCCAGAGGCAGAGAGGTCAGCCACAACACCAAAGAACACGATTTTTACACATTACTGGCATCTCAACAAATTGATATTACTGGATGGACAGTCTTAGATTGTGTCGTATCGGGTACTCTAAATACAGATTGCAGCTCGCTAAATGAATAATTGCAAATGCAAGATGCTGGTAACTCTAAATCATGAGAATCGTAAAACATATCGACGCCGCGTTACATATATCTATGCACCATGGGCGGAGCAGTTGGAACCTGCTGTTGTTCAGTAGCGACTGGGGGTACCCCTGGTGGCGCTCCCGGTGGCGCAGGATCAGCAAACGGATTGTTCTTCTGGAGCCTGTTCCCGGCGGCTCTCCTCCTCCTGCGCAAACACGAAGTGAGCAGGCAAATAGCAACGAGTGCAACAAGAACGCCTCCAACTGAGGAAGAGACGGCAATCACGACAGTCCTGTTCCTGTCAAACCAACTTTCACCGGAACCTCCCCCGCCGTTGTCTGAGCTGTCGTCCGGGCACCCACTATCGCCAGAGCTTTGATCATCTTCCGGACATCGACTTGACTCTCCATCACAAGTCTCCTGGGGATCACAGGGACCGGTACTCGATCTGCAGACCTGACCTCTGGCAGCAACCTGGCACTGGTCCGTACAGCAACCATCTGTATCGGGATCACACTCGGCGCCGGAGCGAAGCTGACATGTCGTGGGATTACAGCACGAGTCCTCTGCACACCCTTCCTCGCCGCCACAGTCGCACGTCTCGCCTGGCTCGACAATTCCGTTACCGCACTGGCTCTCCTCGATGTCGGGGACGTCGTCTTCGTCGACCAGACAGCTCGTGTCGATCATATCTCGTCCCATAGCTGTACAAATCGTACCAATGGTGCAAGGTGAGAAGGACTCAAGCGACCGCCCACTCTGCGGGTTCATGAGATACTGACCGTCGGCATCACAGGTAGACGAGCTAAGGGGACAACATGAGGCTGCGTTGTTGCCGGAACATGTACTCGACGTACAATCGTGCGATGCACCAAAGTTGTGTGCCAGTTCGTGGGCAAAGACCTGCCATTCAGCAGCGGTGCGGATGACCACGTTGGTAGACGCAACAGAGCTACCACCTCGACTTCCTGACCTGCGACTGCAAATGTTGCCAATCCAGGCCATACCGACCGTAGAGCCGCTTTCGCACGCGCTCAGTAAAGTCCAGGCGGCATTATCGTCCTGGAACCGATTCCTCCACTCGGAAAACAAGCTGAGTCTCCCCGAGATATCGACGTTGTTGGCGCAAGCGGCATTCCACGGTGTTGAGGTGGAGGAACTCGATGGGCACGAGGCATCACTGATGGTTAAGTTTCGAACAGCGAGGGCAATATTGAAGGCGTCTTCATAGACTTGCGAGGCGACGTTGACCTGCGAGACGATATTTGACCGGGCGTCCTCCACCGAGTCGAATTCGGCTGTGTACTCGCAATCCGTCGCGACTCCGATCAAGGCTACACGTCTCGACGAAGGGCATCCGTCCGTGTCTCCAATGACGTCTACCGGGTCGAATCCACCCAAAGTACCATCTGGATCTTGTCGACGAGTGTGGCCAAGAAGACCGCCAAGATCAAACGACCGGCGGCGGTTAGGATTCTCAGCCGCGCATAGCGATGCATTCGAGTAGGAGCGTTGAGAGATGCTGCCCTCATATTCGGCAGTATCCGACTCCTTCCACACTACCATGTACGGGACATCCCTCTTGGGGAGAAGGCCGTCTTCTGATAACCGTGCGTTGCGAAGGTTCGAGCTGAGCGAGATGTGGTGGTAATCTCCGTCAAGGTTAAACGCGCCGTCGAGAAAATGGCGTCCGTCTCGATTCCGGAGCATGATTCGGGCCCAACCTGCTCTCCTCCACTCTCGGCCTCCAAATTCCGGAACATGGACGTCTCCTTTGTATAGGAGTTGTGAGCCTAGGCTCACGGGTCTGTCTTTCGAGTCAGGTCCGACATGTCGAACGTCTGTGAGGCGAGAAACCACGCCGTGACTCGGTTCTAAGCTTAGCCGGACTTTTTGCTGTCCGTTGGATAAGTCAAAGTCGACGTCAAAACTCGAAGCAGAGTGAATATTATATGGACTTGTTGAGAATTGTAGGTCTTCAACTATCGAGACCTGGCGGATAGGGCTTCTGGCTACTGACAATGCTGGTGAGTGTTGGTGTTAGCCTCATCATCGACAGTCGGATCGGGTATGGTGTCTCGTGACTTACCTTGCACGTGCAGCTGTGTAAAAGAGAGTGAGAACACACAAAAGAGGATATTTGGGAGAACCATTGCGAGGTGCAAATGTGTGAGGGACCGTGGTTTGGCAGATATGCAACTGCCTTTGGTGATATACTCGTCCCAATGCCAACTGAGATGTCGGCTACTCTTAAATCTCCTACGTCAACGGCTCTCGATGATATCAAATGGATACAGCCGTTTATGGGATGGGACATAGGATGCATATATGTAAGTGGCTTTGACCAACCAGCGTCGAGGTGCTTGGCGTTGCGAGGTGGTTTGTACCAAGCATGCTAAGCCACCCAGGCCTCGTCATGGAGACAGGTCTCGGCCGGACTTGGGCTGTTACGGCCATTTCACCAGATTGGCGAGTCCCTTATTCCGAACCTTGTCTGTCAGTAAAATGTCGTTAAATCACTTGAATGTGTGTATTCTTTGGTCTTGATGGAGGCACGGGCAGGCGAGATGTAGCTACAACAACTTCTTCATCCTTGGTCCATTTCAGCTCGTATTTTTCTGCACAAAATTCGCCAAATTCCTTTAGCTTTAGCCCAGATAATCGATTTGTGTGATGCACCGCGGACACATCCGTGGACTGGGGACTGGGGGCGGCCGCGGCAGATGGCACCCATTTCTGTGGAGATGGGTCGTCGGGGTTGCTGACACAACAAGCATCTTAAATCCGAGAGGCGAGCCCCGGTAAAACACCCCCAAATGACACTCGAGCTGACGACGCCTCCCTTGGCACCCAAATGTCAGCGTCACAGGGCGGCTCTCTCGGCGCGGTATTATGCTTAATAACTATCTCCATAAGCCCTAATAAGGCTTGGACAAAGAGAAAATTCGGTGAGAGCCATGACGACGACACAAGATAAACTAGGGCTGTGCCCAGACGTCAGAGTTGGAGGCCGCCGTCCAACATCTCCAGTATCAAAATTTTCAACCAGGGCTTGGCCGACTCTTGTCTCGATACCCACACGCCAGTATCCCGCTCGGACAGAGTGGGAGAGGTCACACGTACGTACGTTAAACAAGCTTATTAATAAACTTATAATACAAGAGGCTGGTTCTCATGCATAGCCGGAATTGATCCGATCAGATATGCACCAGCTATGTTTGAGCCATGTTTGATGGGACACATGCTTTCACCAGATGTCAGAGCATGTTTCTTCCAGTTTGCTATACGGACCCCGCAGTTGATCGACAATCACTCTTCACCCTCGGACTCTTCGGCGTTGCGGAGCAGAGATGATTACGACTCATGGCGGCATCTACACGACGTCTACTTTGTGGGATGTAACAGCACTAAGAGCCAAGAGAGGGGGATGTTTTATACCATACGTCAAGTCACTCTCGGCGTCTCAAGACAGTATAACCTATCTCCGAAAAATCATGCCCGCGCGGAAGCCACCAGCCCCGGACGCTAAATGATTCCGGAGACGTTTTTGAAAACCAGGGCTTATCAGCAAACCTTGGCCCAAGTAGATGAATAATACCAGTGTGCCTCCATCTTGTATGGTCTCTTGCCTGTAAAGTCGACATTGCATCAGTGTTTGGCAGGTAACGGCATAAGGACGGGTAGGATAACAAACAATGCGCTTAACCATTCCAGTCCTCTTTCTTCCCCGTTTTAAAGCCCGAGAATGATTAATCTACTACTGATAAAACTCTCTTCAAGGACAATTCGTACAAGGGAAACGTCATCCTGGCACTCCCAATCTTAATCTTGCAGCAAGTCGATCCCAGTTGGCGGGCGAAAGCCAAACATCTCGAACGGTCCAAGGACACAGTTCCACAAGCACATTCTTTGTGCCCTGTCGTTGCTTTTTCCTTGTTGTTTTCTTCTTGTTTTTTTTTCTTATCACTACTGTCAGACATCACAGGCCCCTCAAGCCTCACCCATATGCTTGGCCCTTCGCTCCAGCACCAGCTTTCAAAGGTTTAGGTGGTCTATTCATCAGTATTCTGATGTAGATTAACCTAGTTACCAACCGTTAACGTCGAGCTACTTTAAACTTTAAATTTTAATTATTTTAAATATGTTGTTTGATCATCTTCCTTTCAAGTTCTACCCGTAAACTGCAAAGTAGCATTCAAATCGCATCATCGTTAGGGTTCCATATCTTTTGAGTTAATTATTAAAGTTTCATCCAACGTCAAATTCACTATCGGAGATTTTCTAGAAACATTCTAACCTTGTTTGTTCGAGAGAAGCTTGGATGTAGCATTCGCGAGCATAGCCACACACGGACTCACCAGAGTTGTTTGCGCAGTCAATGAGATCACAATAAAATCTGCATTAGGCAACTAGGTTCTAAATAGCGTTTGAAGTCTGCAGGGAATTTCCAGGTAGCTTGTAGAACCAAGACGCCGGTTATCGAACAAACGCAACTTTTGTGTTTATATAATAGGTATAAATATCTTTTTACTTTATATTGTTTAAACAAGTATAATAGTCTCCCAAGAAAGATCCATCTTCTCCAATTGTTCGCGGCGGAGATCCGATGACCCTCCAACAAGTGCTGGACCAAGAACCTGATGGGCCTGCCCTGAATCGCCCTGCTTGCGAAGAACCATGGGCGCTGAAACACCCTCAAAGATGCAAATGATGTCTCCGTTGGCCATCTGCTCAGGCCCTGACCCAATATACCCCTTCTGAGAGACAAACAGACCACGCTTCCCTGAGACTTGATTGCAAAAACGAACGATGTAATCGACAATGCGTTTATCGCTTGTTATCTCAGCAATGGCGGCTTCGGGCGTTTTGGAAATATCGATAACATCGCCCGTAGTTGAATGATTGATAAGGATAAGGAGCAGAGCATTGAAGGTTTCGCGGTCATCTTCTTGAATTACAAAGTTGCATTCGGGCCCATGTAGGATATCCAAGATACCTTCGGACATGGAGCTGTAGCCTCTCGGGACTGGAATGTGCCTTCGAACAACAGCCAGCCAGTTGTAAGTGAACAAGACAACGCGCAGAAATGGATCTATTGCCTCGGGAGTGAGAGAACCGTTCTTGTCGAGTTCGATTCGCGGAAGAGCCGAGACGAGAGTCGTCGATACGTCAATAATTGCGCCCTTCAAGGACAGCTCGTTACCTTCAATCTTGATTTGAAGCTCCTCTCTCGACCACTCCTTCTTTTCCAAGCAGCCGTGGGTATACCATGAAGGCAGCCAGCTCCTGTCACGAATTGTGTGAAAGTTAGGAACCCAGCTTGGGGCGTCGGCCAAAAGTGCTCCTCCGGTATCAATCAGGAAGTTGACAAAGGATGGCTCCCAAGAGATGAGTGTTGTGGTGAACTCGTGGTATACTCGGCCAACCGACTTGGAATGGTCAGGGTCAGGTGGAACACATCCTAGTTGGCGTAGGACACCGTCGACTGAAAAGGCTCGGTCCTTGGGCATGCTTGCTTGACGCTCTCGAATGGATCGGACAAGCCCTTTAATGTGGGCTTGCTTGTCGTAGCTGTGGGATAATAGGTAGGTCGGCAGGTCAACGTCATACGAGTGGAAGACGGGCCAAATCGGATGGAGCAGACAAGTCGTGAGTAGCCCAAGCATCATACAGCCCACCACGCCAAGAGCTTCCCCATGGTTTATCATCCTAACACTCAGGGCCCAGAAGCATATTGGGACAGCCAGTGTGGCCAACCAAACAGAATAGGCTGCATATCGCGCCCGCTTCACGCCTTCGCCAGGCTTATACCAATAGGTATACTCCCACATGGAGCAGTCTGTCCTTCCCGAGAGTTCATCGGGCATGCTTCGATATAGTCTTCCGTTCCACGTGGAAGGCCTAGACATACTGAGCCAGATCTGTACCAAAGCCTGCCATTCGAGAAGCGCAGATGAGGGCGTGAACGGCTGCTCTTGGAGGATCTTCCAACCCTTCTCCCCATGATCGTATCTAATGTTGTCGGCAATAACGGTGAGAGACTGTATGCTTTCGATGAACTTTTTCCAGGGCAGTCGGGAGTTTCCGCACACCAACACTGGAGATGAAGCTAGAGCAATTTCCTGGAAAGTCCATGCCCGATGGAGCCAGTTGTTGTCGAGGAACTTGTCGAGTTGACCGTTTTGGAAGCCGCTTGTGATCGATTCTCTCATCCGCGTGATAGGATGCCGCCCTTGAGAGCACACGGGTGAGTACAACGTATTGGAAGCCTGAACGGGCAAGCTTACTACTGAGGAAAGACTTGAGGAATAGCCCCAAGCTATATTTAAGTCGCTGCTGCACTGGTGTTACCAGGCCCTTGCCGTTGTGCCATGGTACCGGCCCTGGGAATTCTGTGTCCATGTGAAGGCCGGCAATGAAGCTGAAATGCTTTTCGGTTGTGCTGTCGCCAGGACCCAGCCAGATATAGACATGGCGAGCCCAGGTGTAAATCTCTTGCATCAAAGGAATCTGGACATTCTTTTCCTCGTCGTTCTTCTGATTGATGCAGATGGCGTCGACCCATATTGTGAGTTTTCCCCAGGCCGGCTGGAGAGAGGTGAGGGCCTGGAAGCAGGAAGTTGTGATGGGAATGCGGCAGTTATTGCAGGTGATGAAGGCTTCTCCGGGTGCCGCACTCCCCCAGACGTAAGATAAGGCCGTGAAGCTGGGACAGTCATTCAGGTTGACAACTCTCAGCGTCCCGACGAGCTCTTTCGGGCCAGTGAAGGAGAACTTCGAGGGTAGAAGGCGTTTAGGGTTGCTTGCAAGGTCCAAAACACGGATGCACCGACGACTAGGGAGCAAAGGTAGATGGTCGTACAATTCGCTGGGTTTGTGTGTGTCCTCCAAAGAGTAGCAGTCGATGCTGGGAGTCGTCATCGCACAACCAAGGGCTATGGGTAACAATCAGATGGAGGACTGGGCAACGAAAACTCTAAAGCGACTCGATCACCATCTCAGGCAAAGCCTCTTGGTGTGCCTCGGGGCGCGCGCGTTGGCAGTTTATGGAATCCCTTCATGATATGATTTTCCTCTTTGGCCCCCAAGCTACAGGAAATAGAAGCGGCTTTAAAACTGGACGCAATCCTTCTGCTGCCAGTTTGAAGGCACTCAGGTTTCCTCATCAACGCTTATTGGGCCATCTGGCGCTTAACTCGATCTCTTGAAACCGACTTACGGCGCACAAAACAAATCCTGCAAGGCCATTGCAGTGCCCAGAAGCACTGAGGGTTGCTCCAGTCCAATTAATACAGGGACTTCTTGGCGCGCGCTTAGGTGCTGACGGGCGGGGCCTTAACTTCTGGAGCTCTCCCTTACCCCGTCTAGCCCTACAAGCGTAAGAGAAGTTCATATCTATGTGGTTGGTTACGTTGATTTATTGCTAGCTGCCGACCTAACTATCGAGGTGCTTCGAGAAGTCTATGATCTTACTTTCTAAGCCATGAGCCCGCCTTTCTAATATCAACAACCATAACCTCGGGAACACATCATTTTCGCCCAGGTTTAAATCTATTTCTTGTTTGAAACATCTAAGACACATGGTCAGCGCTCTCCTGTATTTACGGTGACAAAATTTAACGTACTGAATTGGAAGTGGATGATATCTCCGTCTTGGACAACCTGGGAGAAAATCAAATCAGCTGCTGCAGCATCAGGAGAAGTCTGAGTACCTACATAAGACTTTCCTTCTTGTCGGTATTTCCCAGCAGCCTTGATTGGAGCCATGGATTTTTGGCCTTCACAGAGGTCGTGGAAGTCTTGGTAGGCGACCACTTCAGCCTTGATGAATCCCCTCTCGAAATCGCTGTGGATAGCTCCGGCAGCTTGCGGTGCGAGGCAACCCCTAGGAATAGTCCAGCATCTGATCTCCTTCTCACCAGCTACGCACAGTCAGCGCGGAATTCGCCTAGGAAGGGCAGAGTGTGAGCGGACCGGTGAAGTAGTATTGCAGACCGAGCTTTGTGAATCCTTCAGTGATGATCTTGTCCAGTCTTGACTTGACCTTACTCTCCTTGAGGAACTCGGCCTGGGCAGCGGGATCATCCTTCATGCTGTAGAGCTTCTCCTCAAACTCGATGGAGAAGGGGACAATGTCCCGGGGAACGCCTCCGTGCTCGGTGACCCACTTGGCTATGAGCGGGAGGTACTTGCTCTTCTGTCTAAGGTAGTCCTTCATTGTCAAGTTGACGAGGTAGATGACCGGCTTGGTGGTGATTAGCTGGATCTTCTCGTTGATGAGGGCAATCTCGGCCGGTGTCCAGCTTCCGTCTCTGACTGGCTGATCCTTCTCCAGCATCTATCTCACGATTGTGAGCATATTACAACTGGTTGGATCTATGAGACTGGAAATTCTGGGCTCACTGCTCGGATCTTGTTCGTTGTCTCTGTGAAGAGAGGTAGCATCTTGTACTTGCCGCCTGCTTTTTTGACGATTAATTCCTCGGCGACGATTGTCTTTTGCAGAATGTCTAAAACAGGGGGGTTAGATGGTGCCAAGCCGATTCAGAGGGCAATACAAACCGAGATCCTTCTTGCAAAGCTCGCTTTGGATGGTATCTGGAAGATGCACCGATTAGATCCGTCAGATTGAGAGATTTGGCTAAACTGACTCAGGTCCCGGACGGGATCGATCGAGTCATCGACATGCAAAACTTGATCGTTGTCGAATGCTCTGTCATAGAGTCCAAGTCAGTGTGAAAGCGTGGCAGTTAAGCCATGGATGCTGTACCTGACAATGTGGAACATGCCATCGACGGCCTGGATATGAGACAGGAAGGCATTTCCAAGTCCCTCTCCCTGGGAAGCACCCTTGATCAAGCCGGCAATGTCGGTGACCTGCAGATACGCTGGGTACATGGACGGCGGCTTCCAGAGGTCACAGAGAAAGTCCTACATGTATTGCCTACTTTAGTCATCCATTGGGAGCCCTTCTGCAGGGTATCTCGACTTACATATCGAGCGTCGGGAACAGCACATCTCGCCTCATTGGGCTCAATCGTACAAAAGGGGTAGTTCTCAGCAGCGGCGCTCTGCTCGGTCAAGAGATTGAAAAGACTCGACTTTCCCACGTTGGGCAGACCCACACACCCCATCTTCAGGTTCTTGCGAACCCTTCCGAAAGCAACGACATTGTCCGTGACAGCTTCAACCTTCTTGGGGGGCATGGTGACTGTATTTGGCCAAGCACAAAATGAATCTTTACTGCAAAATTCGATCTTGGAAGGTTGAAAGAAGAAGGAATTCTCTGGCAAACTTTTCAGAAAATGGCCTGATAATTCACATCTAGGCCCACTTAGGACATGGGTAGGGTGTTCTTGCGGGTGGACCCTGACAACTATGCGATCCTAAACCAGTTCTAGAACTCCAATGGATTTTAGTATGCCTGAGTTTTGTCTCCGAGTTCGGTGGCGTTCTAGTTCCACCAAATTTCAGCGGTGTCAAGTCACTAGCCGGATAAATATATGCAAAATTATGCTTGTGGTGCCCTATCGAGGCTCATTATCAGTAGATACTAAAAATGCTTACTAGCAGATCTTGTACCCATTCCTCGTCGTATTCCTGCGACACCTCGAGCCGAAAATGGCCTATCCGGCTACAGCTCTCGTCACTCCCACATACTAGCAGACCACTGATAGACTTAGCCTTGAAGCTCCAGTTAATACAAAGACCTTTTATTGGACCACTGTACTGTTCTTCAGTGTCCAAGTAAACTGTGAAAGGAAAAGGGAGACGCCCAGTATTCATGACCATGTTGGATGCGTAATCGCCTGGAAGCGTTCGGGCTTTGATCTTAAGACATCCTGATGTAACTGAGCCAAATCTCGTTGACCCAGTCTTGGACTTGATGGCGTAACCCAATAGCTCGAAGCCTTCGACAACGGGACGCTTAAACGGAATCAATTCCAGAGGGCTGTCTGGAATTGAGGCCCATGACCATGAAGGGGCCAAGTAACCAGGACGCCGTGGCTTTCTGTCGGTTGGTAAAATATACCAACAAAGGTACTGAGCGATATCCGCCTTCCAGAAGCCTGCCAAATACTCGTCCTCAAAGAGACTGGCGACACGTTCAGCCAGCCCTGCGAGACCAGGAAGACGGTCTTCAGGCTTGGATAGGGCCTTTCTGGTATAGACTTTGATTGCATTTTTCCATACGCCCGCCAACTGATCCGGTCTCAGCTGCGGCCAATCGTAGGTGGGATGGAAAGGCCCGCCGCTCCGAAGAGTTCCTAATGATACTTGTCTATCAGAATAGAACCCGCTGCCCAAAAAAGATATCCCTAGTTCAGGACACAAAAACTCGCTGCCCAGCTTTGAATAGTCTAGGAGCCGCGGCGGCAAGACGAACTCCTGGAATGCCCAAGCCCGATCGAGCAACGGATCTGCGTATTGTACCTCCAATGATTTATCAATCAAGGTCACATGGCTGCGGGCTCCTGACGACGTCTGGCAAGGAATCTGAAAGCTGGGAACGAGCCGGGCGTCGATCGGTTCACGGTTTCCCAGGAACCCTTCTGCGGCATCGTGTGCCCTGCTGGCCAATATCGTCACCAACGAGTTCTCATAGACTAGACCCATTTGATCAATCTCGATGGCTTTGTCCTCGGAATCGTCCTGGATGATGCACAATGCATCAACCCAGAGGTATTCAATTCCCAACTCCTGACACACACGGATGGCGTCTCTAATTGTCCGAGCAAGTGATTCTGGGAGTATGCCTTCTTGGAACTTGTCAATCAGCGGTGTTGTCAAAACTGTTCCCTGTTTACTGAGTCCCCAGCAGTAAGACAAGGCTGCGTAAGGGGCCGGGGAAGTGTATTGCTTCAGGTAGACTTTCTTGCCGGGAGGTATTTGCAGTACTCTCTTTGGCATAAAGCCTGTGTTGAGTTTGGAGCAATCCTCATGATTTTGAACGCAATCTTTTATCCGCTCATTGGCAAGAACAAATGCCTCTTTTGATCTTGGATCCAAAGCTGGGGGCCGGTCATAAATGTACGGAGCCAGAATATGATCTGGGACAAGACAAATTAGATGATCAAGTTTCAAGAGGGTTCAAGTCCCATTGGTCCAACATGTCTGGTTTAGACAAGTTGGTTGTTAGGAGGAAAATGACAAGGCTTACCAGCGTCCACCATGCAATAAAACCCAGCTTTGGCGAGTGGCCTCCATTTCTCTCCAACATATACGTGTTCGAGTTGTTGAGCACGATAGAGTACACCCAGCTCGGCGTCATCAGGCAGGTCTTGGGCATCTCTTTTCAACTCTCGGTATAGATACTTTGCCAACGCGCAGTCTGCTCCAATCAATGCGCGAAGTCGTTCCACAGTGATTTTATCGCCATGATTGTCTTCCAGAAATATTTCAGCGGCTTCCGGGCCATTCCATTCGTAGTCGACTCGGAAAAGGAATGACGTTTGGCAGTGGACACAAGCATGAGCTCCTACGACCCCAACAGTGGCTTCTGTCATTTTCTTAGCAATTCAGCAATTGGCGGCAGTTGTTGCAAGGAGGGTGGCTGAAACAATGAAGGTTGATGCCGGCTGATAAACCGCTGAGTTGAAGACGTTGAGCCGACGAGCGGAGAGGTCGTAAAAGCGGCCATCTGTGTGCAGCGTCTCGGCTGGTTGCAGACCTGCCCAAAAGAGCCAACATTAAAAGACGTCGGAGATGATTTCCTAGGCCGTGTAAAGCTATCGAATACCCAAGAGGACTTTGGTAGTAGGAATGTATTTGTAAGATTTTAGATGTGTTTTGCGATATCCAGATCTGCCTAGTACCGTGGGAGCGGTAAGCAGCCATACGCACAAAGACCCTCGGCAGCATGCAGGCAATCCCTAGACCAGCATCAGCAGCAACTTTTTGCGATCGACTCCACTGACTAAACTGTCAAAGTCACGCTAAGAGCGTTAGTCAGCCGTCCAAGAGCCTAGGGCTGAGATGGCACCATCAAAATGACCCAATGGTGGAGTTTGCCTCTGGTCAATGACAAGGTCGCAAATACCTGCCGCATCAACTCGATTCCTTGTCAATCAGGGCAGAGAGGTCCAATAGATTAGAAATACGACCTTTAGCGTTACACTAAAGATATGTCAAAGGCGAAGATGAGAACGTACGCATGGGGCCAATCCACAATGACCAAGCAGCCCATGTTAGTGCTTGTAGGGCTGAATAGAGACCCAGGGTGCATATCAAAATTGTATAAAACGGTCCGTAGAGCCATCTCAGGTTGAATTCATCAATCTTGTTCTCATCCATTCTTCCCATCCTTCCCACAATGCGCCTCATCACTGCGATTGGCGCTCTGCTTGTCGCCACGGCCTCGGCCCTCACCAACTTTGACGACTGGGAGCACGGCAGAGTCGCCTTGCAGGATGTCAGCATCCACTTCCGCTACGCCGGCTCAGGTCCCCCATTGCTTCTAGTCCACGGAAACCCTCAGCATAGTCTGACCTGGCAGTTCATCGGTCCCATCCTGGCGCAAAAGTACACCGTCATCGCGCCCGATAACCGCGGTGCGGGAGATTCAAGCGTCCCAGCAGATGGCAACTATACCGCCCAAGCGTCTGCCGCTGACTTAAAGGGGGTCTTGGATTTCTTGAACATCACGTCCGCGTATGTCTTGTCGCATGACAAGGGTGTTGGATTTGCTACGGCGCTGGCTATCAACCATCCCGACATGGTCAAGCGTCTCGTCGTCTCCGAATACCTGCTTCCAGGCTTTGGCTACGAAGCCGTTTCCAGCCCGGCGCCATACTGGGACCTGTATCAGAATTGGCAGCTTGCCTTCTTCCAGGTCACCGACTTGGCCGAGTTCCTCATGTCTGGCAAGGAAAAACAGTTTCTGTCGTGGTATTTCTTTCACGGCTGTTACTCTGGCGGCTCTAGCTTCTCTGAGGATACCGTCAATCGATATGCCACATCCATTTCGAAGCCGGGATTCTTACGCGCCATGCTCGGCCCTTTTTCAGCTGCCACAGTCTATGCGGACTCTCAGTTCTTCACCGCGGGTTTGAAGAACAAGCTTAGCGTTCCCCTTCTGGCAATGGGTGGTGAAGCCAGTTTGGCCTTCAAGCCCGTTCTTAAGCAGCTCTTCGGGCCTGTCTCAGACGACCTACAACTTGATGTTATTCCCAAGGCCGGTCACTGGATTGGTAAGTTGATTCGAAGAATACCTAGTCTATTGGCTTCATGTTCTAACACTCTGGCAGCCGATGAGAATCCAAATTGGACAGCCCACCGGGTTGCCAAATTCTTTGGGGAGGATAAATCACCTTTGTCATCTGTTGACCTGTCCCATCTCACCGATGCGGTCACCTTGACCGTCGGGTATTATGGCACTCTGGGAAATCTCAAGGCTTGGGGATCAGCTTAGAAGGATCAACTACATGACAATATGTGCAATCAAAACCTCCGGTAGAGGGTTACGGGTAGGACCTAGGCGGCCGGCCGGAACTTACTTTGCACATAATTCGGGTCGGTGCAGTATCGTCTCCTTATATCACAATTCAATAGACGTTCATCCACTTTTGGCACATCTCATTTATTCCATTATTGAATTGAATTAAATCACTTTCCTTGGGATACACAATATTCTCCCTGAACGAGGACATAGAAACTTCACGCATAAAATTGACATCATCTCGCAGTTAAGTGCTTGCCAGCGCCAGTCACACGCACAGGTAAGAATTTAGCATCTTGGGGGGTTAGATTCAAAACTTCAGTCATTGAAATTGTTCTCTATTCATATTCGTAAAGTCTAACCCCAGGGCATTGGAGTGAAGAGTATTCTCATTCCACTCAGTTCTTGGTGAACTTTCAGTTCCTCAGAGCAACATTCTCCTTCTTCGCTCCGTTTGTCTCGGGAAGCGCAACAAGTTCCCGGGCCTGTGTCAAGTCCTGATACAGGGCATTCAGGTGCACCACGTCAGCGGTCGCAATCATCAAACTCATCCGCTCTGCAGCCTTCTTGATCGCCTCGGGGGATCCAAATGGAGGGGTGCCAAAAGCAAAGCCAGCATAAGGCTTGTCGTGCTTGTCCAGGACGGACATGAACTTTTCACGGGCATCAAGCCACTCCTTCTCGTCGCCGCCCATGCCCATGTTAGCGGGGAGGTTCATGCTGATGCGGCAGTCGAGGGAGCCGAGCCACACGAGGTCAATGTCTGGAACCTCGGTGAGAATGGCGTCGAGGTTGTTGATACCTATCAACAAGGTCAGCTTTTGGTAAGAAGAACGCTCGGTGTTCATAATTACCTTCGAGGGTTTCAATTTGAATCATTATGGCGGCTTGGTCGTTAAGGCACTGGTACAGGTCGCGTGACGAGTCGTAGGCCACGTCGGTAAGGAAAGGAACGAGTCTGAAAGGCGGAGCAGAGCGAGTTCCATTTTGCTTTGTCCCGTACTTGGCAGACGAAACAACATGTTTAGCCTGTTCCACAGTCTCGACCTTTACATCAAGGATTAGTTGTGCTCTCCCTCATCCAGAACTTAGCGAGAACATACCTGGGGGATAACGATGCTCGCACCAGCATCCAAGGCATATCCGATGGCCGCATGATCATGGCCGGGAACTCGAACAAAGGGAATTGTGCGACCATGGCTCATAAATATGGCTTCATGAACCATGTTGGTCATGGTCTCCACGTTGCAAGATGTGTGCTCCCAGTCGATCCAGACACAGTCAAAGTTCATGGGTGCAAAGAACCGAGTTAGCGGAAGCGCACTCAGGCCAGAGTAGTAGCCCAGCAGAGGAGGAATCTTCTTTTCGTGGGCATCACGGATGGCCTGTCGGGCTCGATGGGGCTGGAAGAGAGATGGGGCGGCATAAGCTGCCATGCCTTGAGGGGCGTTGAAAGCCATTGTAAGAGATGTTGTAGAAGCTGCTTGATGATTTTGTTTTACGACAAGAGTTTGGACTCGACGAGTTCCCTTTTATAGATGAAAAACTGTTGCCTTGATACTCTATATTCCATCTTCCTTCCTCACATCAAATTGCCATTGCTCAACGCTCATCCGGACTTAGGCATCTTCGTCGCCCCGAGTTCCGCCACGCTTGCATGTGTCTGCAACAGTTCATGATGCCAAGAATATCTTCATGAGTAGACTCGGAATTAACGGCCGGGCGGCATCGAGTTGACAGGGTTGGGTTTAGTCTTGTCAGCAGCGTGCAGGTCAAGGGTTGTAAGAAACATAGGGGCAGCCCTGAGATTGAAACAATGGGTCCCGGATCTCAGGGAGGCTGGAGCCTTCAGGCTGATCTTGACAAAACAACGGGGGCGGTTGCTTGTCATCCGTAACAAATACTACAATTAACCAATCGTTGCCTCTCCGGAGCGAGTGCCTTCGTCTTGCTAGCGGGCATAATCCTCCGATGCGTTGATAATCCATGCCTAATAAGCCCACCAACGTTCCTTGCCATCCTCTCATCAGCGGTTGGGCATGTCACCATGTTGGTTTCCGAACGGTGCTTCTGAGTAGAATCTTCAATGGCCACTAACATATCCATTTGACAAGTGCTAGTGTCAGCTTCTGAATGGTTGAGTTTCGCCCTCATTTGAGTTACGAAAATAATTCGAAATCTATGCTAAACCATGAATGTCAAGATTCCACAGCTTGGTTCTCACATCAGATACGTAGCGAGTTAAGTTCAGGGTTCAGTGATCCGTCGTCTCCCGCATGGCAGGGTTTGTCAATTACTCCGCCTCCGCCTCTCGTCTACTGCCCAGCCCTATAGGTGTCATGCTGGGGCCAACGACATAATGATTCCGTCTTCTCCCTCATCTATTTTGATAGTCTGTTGTCTTGATGACAAAGACCTAGAACCTTGGCGAGGTTGTGGAATCACCGAAGCTAGTGATGCAGCCTCCATATTAGGTTATAACTTTGTGCCTCTCCCAGGCTTTGTTGTCATTGGCAGGACAATGCCATCCTGATAGCCTGTGGCGACATGCCTCCCGTCTGGACTCCATATTAGGCTCTCCATTGCGCCTCGGCCGGCGCTGAAGCGTGGCCAACGAGCCTCCTGGATCCACCATCCATCACTATCCATGACAGCCTCTTCGGCGTTGACATGTACGTAGAATGAGTAGCTCAGACTCGCTGCCAGGCCCAGATCATGTCCATAACCCAGGTGATTTCCAAGCATAAAGAGGCTGTTTCGATCGGCCTCGAATGCATGACAAAGCACATGGGCATTTACATCTTCCTTCGGGAGCGGCTGCAAAAGTCGGTAATAAATCAGTTCTCTTCTGTCTGGTATAGACTTGTCGGCGTTGTACTCTGACATGTCGACTTTGTACATGTCAAGGATTGGGAACGCCCCGTGACCGGCATTTGGGAATTTTGCCTTGAGGGCATCAACGTCTGCCTGCGGACAGGGCTCCCATTCCGCAGGTTTCCTCGAGGAAAGAATGTTCTTGAACCGTTCTTGAGGCGGAATATCCTGGGCTTCATCGGGGCTGGGAACTGGTCGCTTGAAGGTGACAAGACATGTCAGACAAGTGTCGCCCAGTGGCGCTTGGGCATCCGACAGAGGAAAGGGGCCAGAGGGGTTACTCGACGGCTGAGTTGATTGTCGGGCGTGGACTAGGCGGGTTGAGAATGAGCGACTTGAGTGAACCTCAGATACATGCAGGATGAAGGGCCGGTCTGAGCGCCCAGGGTTGGGGAAGACTGCGTGGATCGACTAGACGCCATTAGTCCGGGCGGCCCAGTCATAAATTGGCCCGACTCACATGAATCCCTCGTCTGTTTCCATTCACGCCGTTTCCTTCTTCTCGATCCTCTTGCTCGACTACGCGCGCCGCTGCCAAAGATGATTGTGCATAGACGACAGCCCCGTATGCTCCTCTTGTCAGCTTCGGCGGAGCTAGCCCGAGAGATTCCCACGGAAGTTCTTTGCCCGGCTCCCAAGCTGGCTGACGGCTCATGAACCTCTTGACCGGTTGCTGCGATCCCGATGCCTCATCTGGAAGCCTGACGAGGTCCAGGGCTTCTTGGAAGGAGAGTCGCTTCCACTCCTTGCGGGCCGCCATCGGGTCACGATGCCGAAGAAGGAGAGGCTACCGATCGGGAGTTTGAGAGGACACTGCCGTGAAAACAACGAGATCCCGGTACTCTCCAGGCTTCTCAAATGCTGTAGTGGTTTCTGCCCGATTATTTCCAGCCCTCGGAGCCTCAGAATCCAATACGCGGTCGCGGTTGGGGAATGTATGCATGTTGCAGTTGATTGAGGCCGGTTCGTCGCCGATTGGCGTTACCGAGGTCCTTGCCGCATTGGGAAGCCGTCTGGTTGGACAGGGACTGTGATACAGGGCATCGCGCTTGGAAATCACCAAATGACATGTGCTAAGCTATCTACCCTAAGAAGATACAGCATACAATGCAAGTGAGGTTTTTCGGCTTTAAACCCGTGATTGCTGTCAAGTTGGAAGTCACAGGGGCCAGTTGCACAAGCTTTTGTCCTGAAAGATGCGCTAAGGGTCGTCTGAGGTACCATGCCGCTCACGTACTAACCATATTGGCCAACGTGAAGGAATGAGCAGCTGGTTGCAATGTGAGAACGATACCAATGATATTCTATCTATTTAGTAGGGCCGAAGCCATGAACCAATAACAACCTTGTGCATCTAGAGTACTGTACGGCATGAAAGGTGGCCATCATGGCGTCGCTGTTTACCCTGGATCCTTACCTTGCGCTCGCAATTTTGGTTTGGCGGTCTTCAGATGAATAAGAACTGGGCTTTATAGAGTCGATACGTTTACTATCAAGCTACCTATTAATTAGAAATGTCTCGTGGTTTTTATTACTAGATTTTCTACTACCTAAATGCCCCAGAGCATCATGAATGAAATACAGCCGCGTGTGGCCGGCAATGATGTTTGCGTTCAATTCACATGCCACGCACATTCACACTCAAACAAGCCCGCGCATCATTCATGAGTCGACATGAAATAAAAAAGCCATCATTGTCGCGAGAACTGAATTAGGTTGTCCAATCAAGTGCGCGCTTGCCTTTCGATTGCGACGTTCGGACGTTCCTGGTCTTACTGTACTAACAGCTGCACACAAGAAAGGGCGAGGAAGCCTCCCCAGGACCAGAAGCTCCGACCGAGTCATGACGTCGTCACTTTTAGCTGGCTGTGCCTCTGGCGCCTCACACTCATAGCTCAGCAAACAACCATCAGCCAACTTTTTACTTTAACAAGAAAAAGCCCACGACAGGAACACGGCAGACATAATTCTTTCGGTCAATTGTGTCTAGGCAATCGACACTCCCAGCTTCCAAGATGTTGTCATGCTTTGGCTGCGGTAGCAGCGACGAGGATGAGCGTGAACCTCTGCTGCCACGCTACAATGACGACACGTCCCTGCAGACGCGTCTCCACGAGAAGCTGCATACATATCAGATGCTGCGAGCCCTCTCCAAGGGATACATGCCCAGCAATGAACAGGTCATTATTCACCTGCGAACCCTCCTCTCGGCCCAGATTCTGAACCCGGAGAGACAAGAATTGAGCCCGTCGGGACGAGCCCTGGTCAGGAGCATCAAGCTATGGATCACTCAGTTTATCGAGGTGCTGCAGCACAAGAACGGAAACGACCAAATCCAGGACTTTATCTGGTATCTTACCAAGGCAAGACTTGATGTGGATGTCGCACACATTGAGCAAAGGGCTGCCCGCGCCAAGGTTCGAGCCGATGCTGTCGCGACATACAAGAGCCTGCAAACTGTCGGATCCTTGCTGCTCACCAACTCTGACTTTCGCATCTTCTTATCTGACCTTGGCACCGTTGGGAGAGAAGTCCTTCGAGATACTGCCTTCAGCTTGTCTGAGGCGTCCAAGCAGGCAGGCGAGGCTATTGAGCCTTCAAAGGAGGACCAGGACGCCCTCAAGCACGCAAATGGAAAGGAAAACGGCAATGGCAAAGCACCTGCTGTCCCGTCGAACCAAGACCTCAAGGATGAGATTGCCGACATTTCTGAAACCATGAAGGACAGTGCCATCGTTGTCGCTGACGGGGCAGAACAGAGCATCAAGGAACATGTCAAGGGTGAAGAGGGAGATGCACTCGTCCATCGCCTCAAAAAGACGGTTCTCAACCTCCGGAAGCGCACCGACTACAAGGAATCCGTGTCGACCTTGTCGCTCCTCATCCGACGTTACCTTCTTGTCTACTCACATGCCGCCGCTGAGACAGTGCAAGCAGTGGAAGAGGATACTCAGCCCAACCCAGAGGCTGACCGGGCGGTTCACAACTTCTGGTTACTCATCACCTCGCTCGGCAGCCATGATGCCTGGGAAGATGTCCAAAGGTCATTTGACGCCGTTGTGGATGATGGCCGAACAGATCCCAACTTTGACGAGCTCGTGAGACAAATCGGTAACATGGTGCAGGATATGCTGAGCGATCCTGAATTCTTCGACAATATCGAGGAGCGGTTCAAACGCCTGCGGGAGAAGTCTAACGAATTGACAGCAAAGTCGTCCATCAGAGACGACCTGGACGCTCTCTTAACAAACTTGCATGCTGCTTTCCAATCAGTCATCAATGACGCGGATATCAAGCAGCTCATCCACACTACCGAAAGGCTCGCCGATATCCTCTCGCCAGCTGGCCAGTACGCCAACAGTGATTTGGTCGCCGACTCGGTCAACATTTTTGTGCCTCTACTTATCCAAGCCATCCAGTACCTCCCGATTCCACGTGTCGAAGTGGCAGCACCCGCCATCGACCTCTTGCTTGAGAACCTCATTCTGGAGCCTGGGCGCACGGTCAATTCTAGCTCATTCCTACCTTTCAAGCTGAATGTCTCAACCTACAATGACTTTGAGGTTCGGAAGGCCCGTAATGGAACGACATCTGCCATGACCTCGATGATGAAAATCACCGTGTCCGGTCTGTCCATCGCTGCCGACGACCTAGGCTTCTGGTTCCGTCTACATTCTGGACTCCTTCGAATGGTCGATGAAGGTATTGCTGGGTTCCATCTCGACAAGCGTGGCGTCGACATTGCGCTCGACATTGAGATTGGCAAAGAGCGCCTGGAGCAGATTGTCACGCTGCGCAACGTTGATGTTCGCATCCACCATCTCAATTACACTCTCAGCAAATCCAAGTTTGCCTGCCTTGCCTGGATCCTGAAACCATTAATCCGACCCATTGTGCGCAAGGCGCTCGAGATCAAGATCGCAGCGGGTATTGCCGAGGGTCTTCACTTCCTCAACCGCGAAATGCTCTATGCACGGGAGCGGCTGCGAGCCACCCGCATCGCGGATCCCAAAGACTTATGGACTTTCATTCGGGCCGTCGCGGCTCGCCTCGTCCCTGCCCCGGATCCAGATATTGAGGCCCGTGTTGGCGTCAAGGCTGGGCCGGGCGTGTTCCAGGGACGCTATGCACCGGGGAGCTTGGTCCGGCTGTGGGAGACGGAAGCCAGGGACGCAGAGCAGAGACTGTTTGAGTACGAGCAGGGCGGATGGAAGAATGAGATTTTTGACGTCAGGACAAGGCGGGCGTGAGTGTCGAAGAGTCGAGGAGTGGTGCACGTTCCCTCATGTGCTGTAATGCAGACACGCTCTATGGCTGGAGCTGGCAGGGATAGCGGCGTCGCTGGAGTTTTGTCTTTGGTAATAGGGCGGCAGGCAAAGGGCGGTCGGTGGCTCGGATGGCGTTGAGGGGATCGAATTATTTGACAACACGAGATGCTCCATGCCCATCATTACATTGCAGGAAGGAGTTCGTGTGACTGTGACTGGCTGCTGGTCATATGAGGGAGCCAAGAACGGGCTGAAAGTCTGGAATCCCCGCCGACAGTAGGTTTCCACCCGGGGCATGTTGACGCGCCCAACACGACCTGTCATGATTACCTACAGGATGCGTCTGTATCGTCCGAGTCGACTCCGCTCACCGAGAAGACGAAAAAAGTAATCTGCATCAGAAACGCGGCCTGGACCGGTGGAGACCTGGGGAAAAGGAGAGGCCAAGGCTCAATGTCTGGGCATGCTCATTCAATGGTACCTACACCCGGCCATACCGGCCAGCATAGTTACAACGACGTAGCAGCAGCCGCAACCTTTCTTTCTTGTACAGTATGTAAGTAGTGTAGCAATTCGACTACGTGTACTATATACGCAACCCAGATCAGATGCAGGGATTGAATGCGCCGCTATTTGCCTGCCGTCAACCCCAGCGGCCGCCATCCCCTGAAGGTACCTGGACTGCTAGAGCACTCTAGGGGGGCCAACAAAACAGGAATTATGAATAAATCCTAATACCATAGTAGGGCTCAACTTGGGCATATTTTATAAAGGATTAATATTTTATAGTAGCTATGTAAGACTCTAGCTTCTTTTGTGATAATATCTTAACTATTGGCCTAATAGTAGTCATTTGAGAGTCATGGTTGTGTCAATATGAGTCCTGTATTCTTGGACTGCTTACAGTAGGTCAAGCGTTGCCAAGCTCGATGCCGATGCGCGCCCCCAGAGTTGCTGAGACGCCCCCCGCCCGTCGAGGCCGCTAAGCCCGACTCTGACGAGGCGGGAAAAGCAATCATGGTCGTACCATGGGGGTTGCGTTGCGTTGTGCTACTTTGACTCTTGGTCGCGGGTTTCACTAACCAGGAGCCGGCAAATTTGAGCATTGCTGGCCTGCTTTTGCCGACGAGCCATCATCCCACGACGAGCCGGGCTGTGGCTGGGTCTCCAATTGTTGAGGACGAGGGGTGTTCAATTGTCCTGACGTAAGGGACGGGGAGTTGGATGAGAGCTGTCACAAGAGTGAGTGGTGGTCACGAGATGGTACGACAGAGGCATATAATTGCATAGCTAGTAATAGTGGTTTGCCCTGGCACGGAGAATTTTCCTAGGCAGAGAATAGAAACAAACAAGAAGGAGAAAAAAAATTAGCAACATGATCTGAGCGGGTCCTCCTTGCTACGTTTCTCCGCTTGCCTCATGTCCGCGGATCTTCATGCTGTTCCCCCTTTCATGATACTTGAAGTCTGTCGCCTTCCAATGTGCATCCCTCGGATTACCCCCCTTGGATCCCTGGTCCCCGTAGCGCAGCGTGGTGTAGCCTCTCAGATGGCCCCCCCTTTGTGGCCGACCATCCGCGCCTCTCTTGGAGGCTCTCAGCCAACAAGAGGCGCGCATTCAGCGTCATCCCTGTATCCCTGAACGCTTGATTCAACCGCCTGACCAGCGCCTGGCCTATGAGATGGCCTCCGATCCCTCTGGGCCCCCGGAATGGCTTACCCCGGACACGACGACCGGGCCCTGCAGGACCACCGCAGCTCCATGTCGTCGATTCCCTGCCGCTGCCGCAGTTGCTGATTTGCGTGAAAGCTGGTTCGCTTTCCCTCGGCGTCGCTAGTGTCCAACATGCCATCCACCATGGCCAAGTGGCTTACCCATCCCTTCCCTCTGCGCTCCCCCGCGGTCGATGATCACGGCTTAACAAAAGCAGGCAATAGCCAGGCTAGCCTAGCTTCGATGGCGACTCTTCAAGTGTCTCTCCTGGCCACACCCTCGCCTCGGGACGTCGCCGAGCAAGCTGAGAGGCCACGGAGGCCCGACCCTTGCAAACTGTCTCTTGTTCGTTCGGTCTGCGCATTCATCAAGACGGCGCACATCGTCGTTCCGAGTGCCGCCACCCCAGACCTGCCTCGTCCAGAAAAAGCAATCCGATCCCCCATCTTGCTACGGGCCACGGCCCATGTCCACCGCGTGCCGGCCCCGGATTTCCCGTCGAATTGGTTCGGCGTGATCCTTGAGCCACACACCATTTGATCTTGGTCCTTCTGCTTGGGCTTGTCTTTTCCCCTCTTCCAATCTCTTGGATTTCTGCATTGCTGCCTCTTTGGTCCACCTCTTTCAGGCTTCCTGTCATCTCGAGATTCTTGTCACTCTCGACGCGGTTGGTGAGGGAAAAAGACTCACTTCTCCTCACTCACTCAATCTCACCCAAGAATCGACGCCTCTCTAGCCTGGGCCCCACTTGCACTTCACGAAGATCACGCCAGGTGCTTCAGCATCTCAATTCTGCTCTTGCAGCTTCAGAAAAAGGAGCTGCTGGCTTGGACGGATTGGGGCAAGACGGATCAGCAGCGCGAGATTGCCCTGCGGGATCTTGGCTGCAAAGTTGGGGGTACCAGAGGGGCGGTTGCTTTTTTGAACTGGGGGAGAGAGAAACCGACGATTCACGAAGCTGGGTTTTGTAAGCATCACATCGCCTGACCCAGCAGCTGTCCAAGTAAAGAACCCCCCATCCCGGAGCCGAAGGACCCGACGTTGCGACTTTTTGTTCAACCTGGATCACGAGGTCATCTTGTCTTTGGATTATTATTCTTGTCATTCACATCGACGTGGATCTGGATTCGGTCTCTCTTAAAGCGGATGGATTGGACCGACCAGCTTTGACAGCGCGCGGAGCTTCTCCCTCCCCTCAAACGAAGCGCAAGCTATCGTGATGGAGGTAGAGGCAAACGGTCAGAGCTCCATCAATCTGCTCGAGACGTGGCGTCACCATCCAAACGGTGGCTGCCATGATGACCTCGCCATCTCTCCGCTGGAACTGGCCTCCAACGATCTCGCTCAGGTGCCTCGGTGTCCAGACCCAGACCCGTTGTTTGAGGTCTTGATGGGAGATGGGTCGTACACTACGAGTCGACAAGGTGCTAGCCTTCGAGGTTCTCCGACCAAGCCAACCATCTCACAAGCCTCGACACCACGGACACGACTAAATGTTCCTTCAGCCTTTTCTTTCACAGTTCTAGATGCTAGGATGAGAAGCAAGCCTCTCGACATACGACTTCAACCGACACCAACGGCCCAGCATGGCGTCAAGCGACGTCGCTATGTTTCCGACGTCGATGGCTTCAACACGGCTGGCTTGAGTGTCAAGAAGCGTCGGCTTCGAATAGAACTCGTCACCAGTCGTCTTTCGCAACCCTATTCCCAGCCTGCGACGCATATCCTGAACCGAGAAGGCCAAGAGTCAGGCGATAAACGCTTCTTGAAAATGGCGACTTCGGTGGACATGGCCCGAAGGGTTGCTCATCTTCATGCGACATCCTTCTTGAGGTTCTCGACCATGAATAGGTTACGGCGGAGGCTAAGCCTTGGGCCGGCATTCTCTGCAAAGCGATACGAGCAAGAAATTGCGGCTATCGCAGCAAAGGCGACCGGCAAAGCGACATGGCGACCTCAAAGCTTACTGGACACATCAGCGGGCAAGTCTCTCAGGATGAATCCAGGAGGAACAGGAATCGTGGGTCCCCCAGGTGCGATATCACCAACTCGACCCCAAGGATTCTTCCCAATCCCCATGCCCAATATTCAGCATGGAAAACCCACAGCTTGCCGGCTATCCAAGCCCGCCGCCCTTCCTCTTCCCGTCGCAGACGCTGCCGCCACCAAGAACCGCACATCGCCACGGATCCACCCCATCCGATCTCCCGAGTTGCGGCCGTCATCACCTCTTCCTCCATTAGATGATGTAGAAGAGGACAGCTTTGCGTTTATGCATCCTGCTGATGATGACTGGGACGACACGGGCGACGATCAAGAAAGTGTATATTCTGACTTTAATGTCCTGTTTGGACAAGGAAGTGAAGGCACTGGTGGGGAGGATGAAAGGTCATACGAGGAGTATCTGGATGAGTTGGACGGCATCTGTTGGATGTCGAGGTAGTGGACAAGCTACACAGCGGCGTCACGGGAGGGCATTTGAGAGGAGTAACATTATGGTTCATGTAAAAAGTTGGTGTCTTGCCATGGGACTTACGCATTGGGTGGCAGGCAATGTATTTTTTGTAAGGTATGACAAACGACATGAGGGGAGCATCGTCCGGTTACAATGACTGGAATGTATGGAATCATCTGTTTTTATTCGATCGGCTACGACAAACTTTATTAGATACAAAGCTCAGAGCTACTGGCGCAGCAAAAGGAGGCAAAGATTGTCCCGGCATGTTTTTGGAGAGGGGGTTGCGCTTATTGCTTGACACCAAGCTTGGATGCCCTGTCCTTGGCGATATCGCACATTGCCTGTGTATAGTTAGCAAAGCTGTATTATCTTGAATCAAATCGGATTGCTCGCACCTGTAACGCCGCATCGACTTCTTTGGCAAAGTCCCCTCTCGCGATCCTTGCCCTCATGTTCTCCATGATCTCGGGCCTCCCGCGCCCGTTCACAAAGACGACGTACCGCAGGCCGGGGAACTTTTCTTCATACTCTTTGTTTAGCTTGGCCAACTCCTCACCCTCGCCCTGCAGATTGGCTTGTTCAGCTGCCGATTGCGCTGATTCTACCTTCTTGGCTCCCAGTCGTGGATGTGACCCAAGGATGGAGAGGAGTGTTGTGTTGGTGTTAAGAGACGAGCTGTCAGAAGCAAGGGAGAATAGCCGGGATTTGCAGGCGTCGACGAGCTCTGTATATGATGTGTACTCGGTGCTACGCACAACAGGGACGAGGGTTGAGTGAATCGCCGGGCTTGGTTCAAACAGGAGATCCAAGACTTGGGTCTGTTCGGCCTCGTCTGCTTTGTACAGCGCCTGAGTCTGCGGCAGAGTCATGTTGGTTAGTTGGGGGGGATGCTGCCCTCCCTTGCTGTAATGTTCAGGCAATCTTACAAAAAAGTCCAACTAGAGGGTGTAAAAGTGACCTGGAATCATGTATAGTATCACACGGAACTCTTCAATTGTCAAACGACTAAATAGGCAACTCGGTACCAGGTGGTCGGATCACGGAGACTTGCGAAGCTGATGAGACCGGTGCTCCCCGCCGCCGGACACATGCAAGATAAGGGACGATAAGGGATCTCGATGAGGTCAGATATCTTATCTTATCTTATCATCCCGTGACTCCAAACTTCCGTGCTGGATGGTCTGTGCACCGGCAAAATCTCGACTAGGCGATCGTCGTCGCAACGGAGCTTCAAGGCGACGAGTTGCGCTTTACCTGACGACAAGCAATTGAAGGCTCAACGAGCTCAAAGTCGCAGTCGCCATGCTTTGCGGAAGTATGTTTCACGCGTTATCCGTTATTAAAACGACATGTGCTGACATGGATTGCAGTTTCTGGAGAGGCTCCTCAAGAGCCCGTTGTGTCTAAGAAGTCGGGTGTGTACAACGAATAACAACAAACTTGAGCGCGCTGCTAACTGACGACAGGTGTCGTTTACGAGAAGCGTCTTATCGAGCAGTACATCAACGAGCACGGCACCGAGCCCGACTCTGGCGATGCCCTCACCGCCGATGACCTCCTCCCCATCCACTCGTCGCGTATCGTCCGACCGCGTCCTCCTACTCTGACCTCCATCCCCGCCCTCCTCGCAACCTTCCAGAACGAATGGGACACGCTCGCGTTAGAGACATATAATCTCAAGGAGCAGCTGGCGCGCACCAGGGAGGAGCTTGCCACAGCTCTATACCAGCACGACGCAGCCGTGCGAGTTATCGCTCGACTCACCAAGGAGCGAGACGAGGCCCGCGATGCGCTGAGCAAGGTGACTGTGACGGGCGGCGCGGTTGATGGTGACCAGATGGTGGTGGACAGCGTGGAGAAGCTGCCAGAGGAGATTGCCGCCAAGGTGGACGAGACTCATCAGACGTATGTTGCCAAGCTACCCCTACTCGGCATACGGAAGTTAACTAGGACACAGACTATCCAAGGGACGCAAGAAGCGCCCCGTGCCCGAGGGTTGGGTTACTGGCGACGAGGTATCAGCCTTCGAAAACACGACCACACATTCTCTTCCGGTGCCCGAGGCGACAGCCCTCAGTCTTGGAGGTTCCAGCGCCGCTATCGGCGGCTTGAAGGGCCAAGCGGTTGTCTATTCCACAAGCGAGGACAAGGTCGAGGTCTCGATTGCCGTAGAGGAGCCTATCACAGATGCGGTATTCGCCGAAGCCAATGTTGCCTTTGCTACCGGTCAGGGAAGCGTCAAGGTGTTCCAGGAGGGCAACCAGGTCGCGTCCCTGAGCGAGCATGCTGGTGCTGCTACGGCGCTGAGCCTGCACCCCAGTGGCAGCATCTTGGCTTCAGTCGGAACGGACAAGAGCATTGTGTTTTACGACTTGGTTTCCCAAAAGCGTGTCAGCCGTGCTTACACTGATGCTGGTAAGTTTCTCCTAGCTCACATCCTGCTGATTATTGTCTAACTTTTCTGTCAGCTCTCACTTCGTGCGCATTCCACCCCGATGGTCACCTTTTTGCCGCTGGTACGACTTCAGGCGACATCAAGCTCTTCATGACCAACACTCTCGAGCAAGCCGCTGTCTTCAACCTCGGTGCCCCTATTCAAGCTCTTGCCTTCTCCGAAAACGGCTACTGGTTCGCGGCTACCGCCAAGGGACAGACTATGGTGACCATCTTCGACCTACGAAAGGAAGGAGACGCCGCGAAAGCCAAGGTTCTCGAGACCGGCGGATCTATCCAGTCCCTGGCCTGGGACTACAGCGGACAGTTCCTCGCCGCCGGCGGTTCATCTGGAGTTACGGTGCATCAGTACGCCAAGTCGAGCAAGAAGTGGACCGAGCCCTTTAGGAACTCGACGCCTGCCGTCTCAGTTCGATGGGGAGAGTCTGCTAAGCAGCTAGTGACAGTAAATGGTGAGGGCGTTGTCAGCATACTTGGAACAAAGGAATAGATCTTGAGCGATGGCATGTTTAGAATGGAACCTCAGCTGACAAGAGACGATTGGGCGGTTCCCTGGTAATTACTGTACTATAGGCCTCCAACACAATGGGTCAAGAAACGGGGGTGGTGTTTGAAAATTGACAATTCATGGATTGGTTTGCTTTTGGATAAACAAACGCATCAATAGCAATCAACAGCTTGCTATTGAAGCTTCGCACACGAACATCAAGATCAGCAATCACTGACAGGCGCTAGCATCTTCCATAGAGTGGAGTGCCGCTTCAAGTCCCCTGTGACGCAGCCCTAAAGGGCCGCCCAGCTTGACGCCTTGCCGCCCCAGGGCCCCTAGAAGGCGCCTGTCGTTGGTGGCCTAGTGGCCCACGCAGCGGGGTAGATGCACCAGGGCAGGGGCCATGGTGCATTGGCGCCTGCGTCACATGGTGAGCAGCCGTGCATCAACACTGAGAGCCGGAGACAATCGGATTTTGGTTTCCTTCCTACAACATTCAACTTTGAATATCGCGCCTTTCGCCTTCTCAAAAGCGCCGGCTACGCCCCCCAGATATCCGCCATTCAGCTTCCTTTTGCATTTGTACATTTACACCGGCTCCGTCCTGCGATTCGTATTCATCGACGTCGAATTCTTTTTCGTTGCAATCATACCCCAGGATAGCCTCATCTCGAGCGAGTCGCCACACTGCTCTTTCGCCTTACTTGGCACGGTACATTCACACTGCGAGTCCGATACGCCCCTTGGCACCATTACTAGTTCAAATGCTGCTGTGAATACGATATCCCGGGTCTTCACCGAACATACAGATCACTACGAGCGCCGTCTAATTTCTTCGATCAATAACGAACCCCTCCTCTGCCCATCATGGCTACGTCGAGCGACGACCTATTTGACCTGATAAGTGAGGACGATCTCATTGAGATACACGTCAACTCGAGCAGAAACCCCAACAGCTTTGGCAATCTCTTCCTCCCAAACCCTGCAAACACCTCGTCTGCCACAAATTCTCGTCCTGCACATCACCCACGCCGAAGCGAACGGCGACCTCAAGCACAAGGGCAACCACAACAGGCGGCAGCGCCCGTCATCGATCTCACAGAAGAACCCGACTCTCCTATTCAAACACGGCGCTCGATGTCTCAGGCCCAGGGTGGGAGAAACCCTCGAAGAACAAACTCGCAGCGAATCACGCCCCCACAACTATCGAGAACCGACGGGACCTTCTACGGGCCCCCTCCAAGCTTCATCGATCTCACGGTGGATTCGCCAGAGGAAGAGCGACCTTCAAACCCTCCTGGTGGGAGGAATATGCGCGCGCGCACACGCCCCGACGAGTTATTCGAGCTGGAAGTTATCAGCTCGGGGCCACGACGCACAGTAGGGAATTTCGCGGGGAACATCGCCATAGGATGGACTAGGAGAATCGCCGGAATCCTGAATGCCGATATCATCTTCAATCAGCCCCAGCTTGACGTCTCCCGAAACGCATTCGCCCCACGAGAAAGCCCAAAGCCACCCATGGAGGCGATTCCCGCCGCGCGAGAGGGATTTACCCGCGATACCTGCCTCGAACCTGAGAAGGAGTCGGAGAGCGTCGTCATTTGCCCGGCTTGCAGCGAAGAGCTTGCTTATGACCCGACGGGCACGGTAACGCAGAGTGCCGTTGGAAGCGGGAAGGGCAAGCGAAAAAGGGCGCCTGGGGAGCACCACTTTTGGGCTCTGAAGAAATGTGGACATGTATGCAACTACCCTTTTCCACCATCGATTTCACGTGTTCATGCTAACAAATATTAGGTCTACTGCGCCGACTGCTTCGAGAACCGCAAGCCTACCAGGACAAACCGGGATGGTGTAGGCTTCCGCGGCCCTGACGGGAAGCCTCCGTACAACGCCGTTAGTGAGCTGCGATGCGCAGTAGAGGGCTGTGAAACAAAGGTGGCATCAAAGACCGAGTGGGTCGGCATCTTTCTGTGATGGCGTGAGATCTGGAGCAAGCGTGCGGCTCATGGATGGGCTTTTACGCCCAGGCAATGAAGTCATGAATGACGAAAGGGACAAGGGCATGCATCGGCGTTGGGGATTGCAAATACTATAGACCCGATCTCGCACAAGTAAATTCGCAGCGGGTTAAACTGTTTTAATGACAATGTGATATTTGCCATTCGTGTGTGTGTCCATGCCTGTGAAGAGGGTGGCCATATTTCACAAGCACGAACAGCGGGGAGCATCCAGATGGTTCAGCCATCAATCCAGGTAATATTCTAAAGAACGCCATCGCTATGCCATAAATCAAAACAAGTCCATCCGTCCGGACCCATGTCGAGTGGGATATGCCAATGCTCTAAGAAAAACAAAATGCCTCCATATCCATAATGTATGCCAGTCGTCCAAGTCAGCCCCAAACACCTAGTGCCTGCCATGCAGCATCTCATCTGTTTCTCCGTCCCTGAATATTATCATCAAAAAAGTCCACCATCGTCATCATATCATAAGCTCAAGAGCCAAGTCGTCAACCCACTCGCCGCCGTACGACTCCTGCGACGCGCTAGGTCCATAGGAAGGCGCCGGGGGCTGGAGGTTTTCCTTGTTGTTTTCAGGTGCGCTTGGCTTCGCTGGCTCAGCGCGGTGTGGTTGTTGAGGGGTCTTGTATTGGTTCAAGGGTTTTGCCCCAATGGGCGCATTTGGTTTCTCGCGCAGTGTCTTAGGCTGGGGTTGTTCCGGTCTGTGTTGGACTTGCTGCGGCCTGTAACTCTCAACGGGCCTCGGAGGATTTCTCGGTGTTGGTTGGGCTTTCGGGGGTTGGCGCGGTTTGGCGGCCTTGCAGCTCTCGGCTTCAGTCCTAGCTACCATCCCAGCCTGAACACGCGATCGCTCACGTTGCTGTATCTTCTCGAGTGCTGCCGTCCGGCGACTGCGATTCAGGGCAAGAGACATGAGCTCGTGCGAACCAGAAGAGGTGAAGAAACGTCGCGGCGGTGGAGAGGGAGAATCCGGAGCTGGTTCAAGGGAAGGTAGCGGGGCTGGATCTGCGGGTTTCTCAGTCTCTTCTTCCGATACCTCTTCTTCAGCTTCTGCGATGGGTGCAAGGAGTGCAGGCGCGGAAGGCATGAAATCATCATCCAGCTCTTCCTCCAACTCGCGTGCCTGCTGAGAGGACGACGGGAAGAAGTCGTCAAAGTTGCAGAGGATGGCTTGGGTACTCATAGGGGGTGCTTGGCGAGGTGGCGATGGAGAAGGTGACGCTGGTGTCCGTTGCGGTTGTCTGGGAAGAGATGGTTGGGCAAAGTGGACTGAAGGGGGCGTAGGACGCTGTAGGCCGAGGTCCTCTTCGTAACGGTTTGCAAGGTGCGGACCAGTACCCTTAGGCTGATTCTGCATTGCAGGTCTCGGGGTTGGGACAGGTTTGTGTGCTGGTTCGACCCCGTGTTGGGGGTTCTGGTTCTGGTCGGATGTCTTGTCGGCAGCAGCTTCGAGATCCTCGAGCATTTCCAACGCTAGATCCTCCTCGAAAGACGCATCTAGCTCATCGTCCTCCATTCCCAGTATGCCCTCGCAACTTTTCGCCTTTGGGGAAGGGTTCCGTAATAGATCTGCCGCCATCGTTTCCCCTGCAGTCTCTTCTCTGTCCTCCTCGCCCTCTTGTATGTTCTCGAGCGTCTGTGGTTTGGGTGCATGTCTTTTTGGTTCATCGTCGATCATCGCTTCGTTTCCATCTTCCGATGTATCTTCCTGTTCCTCTTCTATCCCTTCTAATCTCGGTGCCTTCTTTACCGGCTGCTCCAACTCATCCTCTATTGTCGCTGCTTTTGTAGTATCGTCGCTTGTAGTCTCGGTCGTATTCTCATCTACCTCCTCAATCGTATCGGCCCTTTTCACTTCTTGTCCGGTTGCGTCCCTCTTCTTTGCAGTTCCAAATCCTCTAACGAATCTCGCAATCGTGTCCTGACTCGGTCGTACAGTCACAAGTGGCAATCCCTTCTTTCGCTTCTCTTGCTTTTCCGCTAATTCCTTCTCCTTCTTCTTCTCTCGCGCTACCTTCGCCTTTGCTGCAGCCTTTTCCTTCTCAAACTCCTTTCGTATTCGTTCCTGCTCGGCCCTCTCTTGCTTCCATGCCTCGGCTCGTGTGAGTTTCGGTCCTTTATTGGCGGCTTTGTAGGCTTTCTGGACCTGTTTCGAGGTCATGGGCCGGAGGGGAGGTTTGTCCGGTGATTGGGCGCGGCCCGGGAACTGGGGTATGACCGAAAACGTTCGCTGGACCATCTTTCGCGTGCGACAGACATTTGGTCAGACTGCTCGGCGGACGAGGGCAGGTTGGCGATGGTGTTGGCTTGGAGTGGTACGGAACGCGGTGGTGGGGGAGGCGAGGGAGGCGCTGACGCGAAGTGGAAACGTAGTCACGTGGGGTCCATCAACACAGACGAGATGGATCGATAACACTTTAGACCGACACCACGAGAGGACAAACGAGAAGATCGGTGATAAATTTAGTGGAGATCTTTCTACTTATCCGACCAGTATTCGTATTTCCCATGTCATTCGTAGATTGGCCGAGTTGGCAACTCCTACTTGTCCAAAGGCTCGACAGTTGGATCCCAAGCACAAGGGCTGTAATCGGTGGTTGCAACATCATCCACCTCCTCCTGGGTCAGCTCAAAGTCGTACAGTTGAGCATTCTCCAGGATCCTCGAAGGAGTGACACTCTTGACCAGAGGCACGTAACCCCTCTGCAAACTCCACCTCAACAGGATCTGCGCCTCTGTCTTGCCGTACTTGGCAGCAAGGGCCTTGATCTTGGGCTCTCCAAAGCGCTCTCCTCGCACGATGGGGCAGTACGCCTCGACTGCAATGTTGCGTTCTTGGCACCACTTGACGATGTCGGGTCGCGTGAGCCAGGGATGCACTTCCCACTGTCCAACCGAGATGACGCCGCCCTTGCCCACTCCCCGCTCCGCCTCGAGCTCCTTGATGTAAGCCTCCAGCTCATCCAAGTGATGAACGCCGTAGTTTGAGATGCCTATAGAGCGCACCTTGCCGGCCTCGACACACTCGACGAGGGCCTTCCAGGCACCCTTGCGTGCATCGGGTCCTCCATATGGGGCATGGATAAGAACAAGGTCAAGGTAGTCGAGCTTGGTCTCCTCGAGGGCAATGTCTACCAGCTTGTGCGCATTCTCGTAGCCCAGGGGGTATTTCCGCACGGGTATCTTAGTGGTGAAGTAGATATCCGAGCGAGGAATGCCAGAGGCCGGGATGGATGCAGCGCTCTGGCCTTGGTTATGATATCCAGAGGCGGAGTCAATCTGAGCTTGTCAGCTATGAGCCGCATTAGGTCTGCCGGGCTTCTTACATGGCGGTAACCTATATCAAGGGCTCTCTTGCAGACATCTGCCGCTTGCTCGAGTGGACTAGAGGTGGTTAGGGTTGATCAAGGTTCTAGGGTCGTCGACCTACGTCTGATAGACCTGCACGCCCAGGTTAGCAAGGATTAGAGTAAAAGGGTGGAAGTCAGCATACACCATATCCAAGAAGAGGAATCTCATGGCCCGAGTTGAGCTTGCGCGTAGAGTTAATGGCGAGTTTTGATGCCATTCTGAGACTCATGAATGATTTCTAATCCGGGTTCGTGAGTTGACGCTGGAGAGTGAGGGGTAGAGTTTGGTGAGGTAATGTAAGTTGATGCCACAACACACAAATCGCGTTCTTGTGTTGGCTTTATAAACACCGACTGACAAACTTGGAACCCTTAAATGACCTTCCCCTCTCGGAGTTAAGTATCGAATTATCCGTAGGAGTCGAGTTGGAGTTGATGCAGAGTGGGGATGATTGCGTGCGAGCAAATCACCAACAGGGTTTGAGAGTATGCATGAGATCGTCATGTCGGAAATACGAGTTGCAGTGCCTAAGCCATCAACATTAATAGAATATTCAAGTTGAATTAAATCATAAAGTATCATCACGAATAATAACAACACCTCAGATCGATTCCTGTCGCGCATCGGATACATTATGTGGAAAACTTGGTCATTGTCCAGGGTAGTGTAGGAGCGCCAAGACTCATAAACTCATTAATTAGATGTGATTTGAACTATATAACACTACCTGCTACATCTTGTTCATGAGCATCCTTATCGTTTTCATCATCATTTTCATCAACATCGTCTTCGTCAAGGTCCAAGATGGGATAGTTGAGAATAGCAGCGATATCACCCAGCATCTTCAACCGTTGCCCACTCTCATGGTCACTGCTGAGGATTCTTGCCTCACCACCATCACTTCGAACCTTTTCGACTAGAGCGACGTACTTCTTACGAGTAGCCAGATCTTCACTGCGGAACAGTGAGTTGTTGACGAGTAGAACGCCACCACCGGGCCCAACCGCGCCATCATTGACGGCTTTCTCGACGGCTGAGGTGCCATACCAGGCACGGCCGTCATCCAGCTTGAGCATGTCAAAGAATTGGTCCACGTATTGCGTCTCACGAGCAAACTTCATGTCCTTCATCTTGGCTAGAACTTCGGGGCTCTTGAGCACTTCGTTGAGACTGTGGACATGGCCAGAGTTGGCGTGGACAACTGTAGCCTGCTTAGCGACGGCGGTGAGCACCTTGTCAGCCTTGTCTCGGCCCTGATTGGCAATGTATTGCTTGAAGTCACCAGCCACAAAGCCTGGGCTCGCCAGCAACAAGGGTCGTGACTGGGTAAAGTCCATGGTCCGTAGCAACGTCGATAGAGTCTTTTCAAAGAAACGACGCATGCCTGCGTCTTGATCTGACGCCAGGTCGCGCTTCTTGGGGATCACGCTCTCAACACGGACCTTGAGAACTGTGCGAAACTGGGTAATGAGACAGATGTTGGCGATCCCTTCCTGCATGACAACAGCAGCTATGGCCCCGTCCTTGTCATCGGACAACGACTCATTGAGAGTTGCTTGAGCGATAGAGTCCCAGCCATCTGGCTTGATGACAGTGAAGGGACGGTTGACCTCGAGGTCAAGAGTGTGATGAGAGCCAAGGGTGACATATGGGTTCTCTGCGGTAACAGTACCAGAGACACGGAGTGATGAGATGACAGGATCGAAGAATGTCGACTTGACTTTGATGGCCAGTTCGGTGTGAACACGTTCCGAGGCCGTGCTCCCGGTGTTCGAAGTGGTAACGACCTTGCGGATGGCGTGAGCATGAATGATATCGCCTGGAAGGATGAGGTTGTATGCATGCCACTGATAACGATGTTAGCGTCTGGTCTTAGCAAATGAGGCGGCGGGAGCGGGAGAGCGGTCAGTGCCCAACATGGGAGTGGCTTGAAGCCGGAGTCATGTGCTCAGGGAAAGACGAGGAGAAGCCGGGCATGAATATCAGATTCATAGCGGGCATGGGTGATGTCGTGAGTTTGAGGTGAGAGGGTGTGATGAACAATAGAGGGGGAGGGGTAATGGTAGAGAGATAGGACAAGGGTAATTGACGATCGGTAGACGGGAAACGGGAAACGGGAGATGGGAACAAGGGGGGACACGAGGATTATGGGGGTAGCCAAGGAGACAAGGGACAGTAGCAGAGAGCAGGAATGTGGGCGGCTGACCATATCTTCGGGATCCTCGGGGAGGAGAGAAACAGTCTCCTCCTCGAAATTCTTGGGGACCTTGCGTGAGACTAGCTTCATCTTGACGGGATGCTTCTGTGGCTGGATTTGGTGGAACGGGGGATCCCTGAGCTTCAAGCCTCGGTCCTCGGTGAGCTTGTGGGAGCGAGCGAAGGAGGGACAGCAAGAAACTCAGACTGGACTTGGCCCGTGTCTAACAGAGCCGCAGTGGAGATGGTTGTTGCGTGAGTCTTTTCTCGGCAACCCTGGATCTGTAAATATGTCGGGACTCGATAAGTTAGGGATCTGACAACGGGCAGCGTGGGGTGGCAGCGGACTCCAAGTTGCCGCTGCCAGTTGGTCAGCCTATGGCTGCGTGGCTAAGACAAGGCTGGCTTACTGGCTGAGCAGGCCAAGACGAGGCCAGCTGGGTCAGGTAAGCCTGACTGAAGTTGCAGCAATCGGTGACAAATCACCAGCAGTTACTATTGTAGGACAAGTTGTTGTTCTGTAATCAGAACGCCGTTCAGATCCGCTGCCAGGCACAAGCGGGATAACAGGGTTTGAGCTGGCGGGTTTCTGAATGTGATGGAGACTAGGACCAGGATGGAATCGGCATCGGTAGTTGTAGATGCCCGGTCCGTCGGAGTTTGCTGAAGCCCGCGGGGTTTTCTGACGGGTCGGATGGTCTTTAAAGACTTGGTTTGGCAGATGGGACGAGGCAACAGGGTTCGCTGAACCTATCTCCGTTGAGAAACTCGAACGCTGCTGTCAAAAATGGAGCAGATTTGTGGGCATCACAGATGAGAGCTGAAGGCTCTGTAAGTCGGTGGAGCGGCCCAACTGTGTTCGGTGGCCCGCGGATGCGGAGAGGTTAACGGCGACGATAGCTGCAGCCTACCTGATCCGCTCCCATGCCCTGACGTTGAGCTAGAAGGATTTTCTTTTCCTTCTGACTCTGTCTGCTCGGCGACTAGTTTCAAGTCTGGTTTTGTCTCTGGCTCCTTCTGACTCTTTCTCCGCATAAGCTTTGTCCGCGCCGGTCGGAGTTTGTCATGGATGGACATTCTCTTGAACCCCGGCCGGACACTTTTCACGTGGCCGGGCACCCGCTTACTTAAGCCAATGGGCCAATCAGCGTGCAGGTTTCAGAGTTCCTCGGCATCATCATTGATCCATCCATGGTTCTGGAAACCTGGAGCCCTTGGTTGACAAGAGTTGCAAAAAAAGATCAGCCAAGACCCCGATCCATGGAAGACCGGCACAGATGGCCCACGGAAAGCCGCATTCTGCAAACTTGGCGCCTTTTCGCATTCGTTCCATGCCACCTCCATCTCCGTGTGTGCCGTGCAGCCTCATCGCCTGATGCCCTTGAAGCTTGAAGCATGAGCACAGGCCAGTCACGTCATCATGCCATCTCCCTGTCTTCTCGCCGTGGCTATCCCGTCCGCTGTGTTAGCTAGTGTCTGAAGGATGCTGACGTCGGATTGATGTGGTTTGCTGGCGATCCTGAGGCCCCCGTTGACCGTTGCCTATAGACGGTTTGGGGTTGCTTACCCTGGCGTACGTAGGTGCCCACGAAAGTCCTGACGTACTATATCTTGGTAGCGCAAGGCACGCAGCGATTCTGCCGGAAAGGGACGTGAAATCCCGGCTAGTTTGCTGGATCGACTACGCAAGCCAAGCTAAGCAGTGAGTCTGTGTCGCGCTGTTAGTGATGCTCGTTGTCGCGCATATGTCCCATTGAGAGTGGTCCATGATGCCTGGAATCCCGCTCATCACTTCTCATGTTTCCCCTCATCGAGACATCGACTACTGCATCACAGCTCGTCGAGCGCCGCGGCCTGGACCAACTGGGCCAGTCGTGCTGTTTTGTACTACCCATGTCTCCACTCTGGAAGAAACCCCGATGAAATACGCGGATGGACACGCGCATTGGTTCTGGTGACATCCTGGCCCTCGCAATGCGTCCCCAAGAATTCGGGAACGCTTCCACCGGCGACCTCTCCACACGAGCGGTCCAGTGACAGGTATGTACCTTGACCGGGTGCAGCTTTAGACTCGGGCTGGTGCCTTTTTGTCGTTGAAGCTTGCTGAAGCCGTCATATCGATGACAGCTAGTTAAGGTCAGCTCTTGACGATGTCTCTCATGCCCGGTTCGATTGTGACACCAAAGATCCTTTATCATCTTGCATCGGTCGGCCGTCCCAAATAAAAAACAAGCCACCTTGAATGATCCTCCAATTGCTGTCTCTGTAGCAGTTGCGGTCTAGATGTCATCGCCTTATTGCCCACATGAACCTTGATGCAACGGAGCGGCGTTCGCGCCAAGCCCTGCCTGTCGAGCCATAGCTCAGAGTGCGGTGAGCTAGGTATGAACTCGATCGGTTCGCAGTGGATGCGGCTGGGCGCCAGGGCAACCAAGAAGAAGGTTGACTTTGATAGATGATGACAGTCGTCCAGCTTCAGCTGTCGAAGCTATCGACGCCAATCTTTCATCACAGCCAACCCGACAGTGAGGGCCAACGCACAGCCCGCAGCTAGATGACACAGCCAGCAAACAACTTGTCAAAAGCCCTTTTGCAATAGCTTGGCCAAAAATAGTCAGCACTTAAAGGCCCTAAAACGCCAGACGCATGGCCGAGTTGCCCTGGTGAAGTCTAACTGGAGCCTTACTAAGTCGAAGTCTGCCCTACGGGCTCCTGCCGGTTTCGTACCTTGAATTAGCGGGTATGTAGTACTCCTTCCCGGATCTTCAGTCTCGGGGTCTTGTCTTACCTCATTTGGCACCCATCTTCTTCTGGTTGCTCAGCTTCCTCCCCTAACCTTCCCCAAAACCCCGCCGACTTCCGGGAAGGTGTGCCTCCCGTTACTTCCTGTTACTTCCTGTCTTCTTTCACACAGTCCATTCAGCCTCTCTCACAAGGAAGGCATTGAGCCTCGTTGCTCCTGCATGTCCTGAGTTGCTGACGGCATCAGATCAGCTGCACCCACCATCGCCGTCTCGCCCACTCACAGCATCCCCTGGCTCGCCATCCTCCATCTTCTCATCCTCCTCGTGCCCGACGCCTCCATCTTCTTGGTGCTCACTGGCTCCCTCACGCCCCTCATCATCTCTTTCTCTGACAACACATTCATCACGTTTTTTACTCCCTTTCTTCTTCTCCTTTTTACGTGATCCTCCTTTTTGCGCGCCAAAAAAAGCACGCCAGCAGCGTCTACTAGACACTATTACGGTTCCATCCCTCGCAGCAGGCCCACCGCCACTCATCTCCAGCGCAAACCCGCCCGTCACCCGGGCCACGACTGTAGCACATGGTCGCTCGCCAAAGGCTCTCACTCGTTCTCGTTTCCTACAGTTCCCAATAGGTGCCGAATGCGAGACTCCCTGGTTACCCTGCTGCCTCAAACCATAACAACAATCCTCGTCTTGAGCTGCGCTCCTCCAGTCAGCCAGCCCTTTTCTCTGTCGCTAGCTCCTTCCACTGCGTCGTCGAATCCACCCGTCTGACACGCCCGGAGAGACAGGTCTGGACCCCCTGGACCAACTAACACGCTTTGCATTTTGGTCCTGCGGACAGTGGACGAACATCCACTGAGGGACTCACAGCAACGCCCAGAGGGAAGCGCCCACACCGTCTTACCAGCCCACCAGGCCTAGCCCGCTGTACCTACAGCACGTCGCCGAGCCCAGCCTCATCTCGCATTTGCTCTCGGACCCTTCGGATTCACTCACAGCTGCTCGCTACCCCCGGTCCCCGCCACGTCCAATTCTCACCCCCCACCGTCCGCGAGTCCGCCGCCAAGTCCACCACCTCTCGCTTTGTTCGGGTCCGGGGATTCCCAAAAGTTGCGCGAGGCCGACCGCCCGCGTACCCCGATGCATCTCGTCGAAATTCTTTAGGACCTTGTTGCCCACACAGCATGGAAGATGTCGGCCTCCAAATCTTCGCCTGCTGTTCGGGGCGACGGCGAATTGACTGCCAGACGGAACTCTCGTACCATCTCTAGCCCTCCCGAATCCGCTCCTCAGACCCGTCGTCAGAGCCTCGCCGCTGCTGATCCTCAAGGTATGCTGACACTTCAAGTCTCTCTGTTCCTCTCCCCCTCTACAATGTTCGGAACTCCCATCTGCCCCGCTGCTTGTGTGCAAACATGTCGTGCTATCCGTTCGGCGCCGGGAGTTGCTCATGTCGCGACAAACCTTCCTATCCACCCAAAGTTCCGTCGTTCGCGACTACATTGACTCTTCATGTTGTCATGTAAGCTGACAGCTCGCCTATAGGTGTCACCGTCACCTCTCAAGATACCCGCTCGAGCAGGCTCTCGACCACACAAACGTCTCTGTCTAGTTCTCTTCAGAATGCAAAGGAAACCAAGGAAGGCAAACCCCAAATCAAACCGACTTCTCCGAGTCCTACAACCAACGCTGGCCTCGATCCTTTGAGCACGGTAAAACTTTTGGATGTATAGAGCTGGGACGATTTCAAGGCTGATACACTTATACAGCAAATCTATCTTAGAACTAATAGTAACCCCGCGGAACCCACGATTGCCCAGCGAATTCGAAACCCGGGACGGTCAGATAGTTCAGCAGCAGAAAACATCCAGAGACAGAGCTCCGAGCTTAGCAAATCGCCAGCCAATCCCCAGGATTCTAGCAAGGAACGACGGTGCGCATCCATACCCTTGGGGATTGAACCATTGGTAGCATATCAAGAACTAATGGAGTATCATATAGGAAAGGGCCATCTTTCCTCAGCCGACTGGGAATGCGCGGAAGCTGGAGGAAAGATGACATGCAGGATTCCGACTCGGAATTGGGTGAACTGCGAACTGATGGCACATACGCTAGGGCCCTCACGTCCGTCATGGGCGCTGGTGGAGGATACATCCCCCTCCACAAGGAACCTCCCCGCTACATCCGTGTTAAAGCGCACAATAAGAAGGAGAGGGACTTCAACCACCTTTTCCTCGCACAAGAGCTCACTGCTACAAAACGAAAACCCGGAGAGCAGCCCGGCCGTGGCACAGCAGCAACGGCAGTCGGAAGCAAGATTCTGAGAGGTGGCGATGCCATATGGGCGGCGGAATTCAGTATGGATGGGCGGTACCTGGCTGTCGCCGGAAAAGACCACATAGTGCGGGTATTTGCGGTGATATCGACGCCTGAAGAACGCAAGGCCCACGAGGAAGAAGAGGCGCAGAATGGCGCGAACGGAGAGAAACTGAGCGCACCTGTCTTTCGAACCAAGCCTGTGCGAGAGTTTCAGGGACATACCGGGGAGGTTCTCGCCCTGAGCTGGAGCAAGAACAACTTTTTGCTCTCTTCCTCCATGGACAAGACAGTGAAGCTCTGGCATATGAGCAGAAGCGACTGCTTGTGCACCTTTGCGCATAAGGATCTGGTCACATCAATAGCTTTCCACCCCACGGACGACCGCTTCTTCCTGGCCGGATCGTTGGATGCACAGCTACGGCTATGGAGCATACCCGACAAAAACGTGGCTTTCCAGGCATCAGCAGGCGAGTTTATCACTGCGGTGGCGTTTTCTCCGGATGGAAAGATTGCCATCTGTGGTGTGCTCAGCGGCCTGTGCACTTTCTACACCACCGAGGGCCTCAAACTCAAGTATCAAATTCATGTTCGGTCTTCGCGGGGCAAGAATGCCAAAGGCAGCAAAATCACGGGCATCCGGACTATGACAATACCGTCAGGTCCTGATGCTGGGCAGATCAAGGTGCTAATCACTTCAAACGACTCGCGAGTTCGAATCTACAACCTCAACGACAGGGTAATACAAGTCAAATACAAAGGACTCGAGAATTCGTCGAGTCAGATCCATGCACGGTTTAGCGACGATGCGAGATACGTTATTTGTGGTAGCGAGGATCGCAAAGCTTACATATGGAAGCTTGGATTAACAGACGACATTAAAGATAAACCACCATATGAGTCATTCGACGCTCACCCTGAGGTTGTCACTGTGGCTCTAATCGCACCCGCCAGGACACGGCAACTATTGAGCGCCTCAGGGGATCCTCTCTACGATCTGTGCAATCCTCCGCCTGTAACGCTACGAAGTCTGGAAGAAAGCACGGCGAGCCAGTCAGCCTTGTCTGAGGAGGAACATGGTGACTCGTTGTCGAGTGCGAAGCGGCCCGAGGAAAGTCCCGCCTACATCGAGCGATCGAAGCACCTTGATGGCAACATCATTGTCACCGCTGATAGGATGGGAAAGATCAAGGTGTTCCGACAGGATTGTGCACACAACAAGCGGCAACAAGGCTTGTGGGAGACAGGGTCCAGGTTATCTGGCCGGTTATCAGGCGTCGGCAGGAGTGCCAGCATCATGACGAAGAAGAGTGCGAGTAGCCGCGTACACTCGAGACGCGGATCTCTTAACCTCGGAGGGCCTAACCCAGTTCAACTCCAACACGCCTCTGACAGGATCAACAGTTGGCGGCAGGATATTGCCGGAGGCAGGACCAGCGTGAGCGGAACACCAACGCGAAGCGAGCGATCGATGTCACCGAACAAACCGAGCAAATCACCCCTTAACACCTCAGCAGCCAACCTGGCTTCGGAAGCGAGGAAGCAGCCCTATGCTTCGAGCCCGATCAGCCGAAACAAAAACCCCGTGAGCCCGACGAGCAGTGTTATGTCGAACCGCACCACGATCCATACCTCAAAGGACCGGGAGCGCGGCGGCGTGACAAGCCCACCAACGCCTAGCTTCAGTCTTATCAGTGCATCTGATTCTGATAACAGGGATGACAAGGGCGACGCTGGTTTTTGGAATCTGAGCCGGTGGAGAGGAGGGAGAGCCGGACAGCGATATTCGACAGGGTTGAGTCCGCCGTCAGGGTCTAATGGAACGACGCTTGGACACACTCGTTCGGGCAGCGAGTACTTGACCCCTAGAGACCGGTCAACCCCGCGAATGAGTCTGGGTATTAGCGACCTGAGGCAGCTTCGTAACGAGGATGTGGTCAATCGCCGTAGGTCGGCAGGGCCCATGCTGACATCAAGGCTGTCGACACAGGGTGACTTTAAGAGGGGGTTTGACGACCGGATCGAGACTCGCGAGGAGCTGACACCGAGTAAGAAACGGGTCGATTCTGGGCTTGGACGTATGAGCCCCGAGTCTCGAAGCACCCTTCCTTCGCCCCCATATTGAAGACGTAACGAGAAAGCCGATGACCGACGAATGTGTCAAAGTTGATAGAAACGCTCTGGAAGTGAGGTGTTTGGGGTCTAGGGCATACAGGATTGGATCTTTTTGTTTTCTACGAGCATTTTGGCGGAGTTAGCGTTGCCTTACTGGTATTTTTCTGTCAACTACTGTCTTTTGACCCACGACACAATACCACTTGGGAGGGCGTCTGATGGGACACTGACGAGGCACTGGACCTATGTATGAGTAGCACACTTGGCCCTGATGCATTACACTGGCGGGATTGGGAGGCGATTTTAAAAGGGGGGAGTGGCGATAGGGACTCAGAAACTATAGAAGAGCGGGAGCAGGATGAGGTTGGAGGAGGATTACAGCACAGCGGGAAACGGCACCGCTCTTGGATATACATGGTATATAAGCAACCACACAAGCGAATATTTACTTGATTAACATGGAAATGGGTTTTTGAACTAACGCGGCACTGCATGGGTAGAGTCAGGTTCTGTTTGTGCTGCTGTCCTACAGCCAAGTTTCTGTCTTCACAGATCCTCATCAGGGAATCGGGTAAGACTTTAGGGAGAATTTCCAAAACGCTCATCATAAGTCAGGCAAAGCGAGGTGTTGATTGGGATTGCTATTTCACGAAGGGAAAGATTATGGCGAAGTTTGTGTTGAAACTGTGAATTTGCATTGACTCGTAACTCTAAATGTCGTCTCTTTTCGAGATGAGATTGCTTCGATCACAAGCAGAATGAATGCTTTGTCACGGAAACATGTCCTTCATCTCCCCGAGTAGCCCTTCTCCGCAGCTGTCAAGCCAGGCCTAATGACTATCTATTGTGCCTGTTGCATGGGCCATATTCAGGCGGGTATCCTCGCGACGTAGCCCCTTGAACGCCGTTTGCTTCTCTTTGGCACGAAGGCCAACCAATGGACGGAGACCGATGTGGGAAACCTAGAAGTTCTCGTCGGTCTTGAGGGTGCCTTCGGCGGGCTTGTCCTCGGCGGGCTTGTCCCCGGCAGGCTTCTCCTCGGCAGGCTTCTTCTCAGCAGCACCGCCGTTGGCCTTGGTGGCGTAGCCCTCGACCCTCTCCTTGAGAACAGGAGGTTTGGCACCTAGGAGAGTTTCGTCCTTGTCGCCGTTCTCAAAGAAGAAGAAGGCGGGGATGGATCGGATGCCCAGCTCAAAGGAGAGATCGGGGACGTCGTCGGTGTCGAACTTGGCAAAGGCGTACTTGTCGGGGACGGCGAGGGCCTCGGCGTGCTTGTTGAAGATGGGGGAGATGGCCTTGCAAGGACCGCACCAGGTGGCGTGGGCCTGGATGACGACGTAGGGGGTCTTGTTGATGAGCTCGTTGAACTGAGCCTTGGAGGTGATGTTGACGACGGCCATGGTGGGCGATTTGTTTGTGGTGAGGGGTTTTGGTGGGGGAGAGATTGGATTTTTTTTGGAGGGGTAAAAAGATGAGGGACGGTTTTGGTATTGAGCGCGGTTGGTGTAGATGAGGTCGCGAGTGGATCGCAAAGGGACCGACGAGGGTTATATAGGCCTTCAAGGTTGTAGCGATGGCGGGTAAAAGGGCGCGTCTGGAGATTGATTAGTCGTAGCAGCGTGTTTTCGGGAGTCGGGGTGGCTGATGAATAAGTCAGGCAGAATGACACAATCCAAATTTCGAGGCCCAGGTGGAGGAGCCTCGGAATCTTCGAGTGCCAGGGACGCGCGGGGCACTCCGTCATCGCTCCGAGTGCCGTTGCCGTGAGTGCTGACAAAACAATTTGGGGAGGAATATGGCGATGCACGGGTCCAGGATGGGGTCATTTGCCCTGCAGCAGGCTAGGCGATTTGGAATCATGAAACATTCAAGGTTATGAGCTTTAACAGCCTATATTTTACTCGAGTCTCAATGTCGACCTGATGTAGCAGAAACACGAATACGACACAGCCATATCCGTGCTCTAGGATGCGAATTTATCAGCAGCTGGGCAAGGCCCGCAAGACAAAAACATCAGCAAGTAAATAAATTGCCATAGCCACAAACACATCGATATCAAGCTTGGTACACTCAGCGAGCAATGGCTTAAAAACCACCGTCATCTTACTCAACAGAGGCTCTACTGTTCGTTAACACCTCATAGCTCTGGTACACAGAGGTCCTCAACAGAACTTTTGCAGAACTCTCTGTCTCTTGAGATGCTAGAGGCATGACTTGCAGGCTCGACGGTGGCCTTGGCAAAAGAACTGCTTGGCGTAGAGTAAACAAGAGTGTTTTGTGAGAGTATTAGAAGAGACAGTTGCAGACGTGGCGCCGGGTCGTCGCTTCCAATCCGATGGGATAGGGCTGTTATGACGTACTTATTGATGGCCCTCAGCTGGAGGCTTGTCAGCGTCGCCGGGTTTTTCTCTTTTGGGTTCTACATAAGGCGATCAGAGGCTGACAGCCAAACAATTCGAGCCTGCAAGAGACGTTTCACTACGTATGTGAGCTATCGTTGAGCCTTGGAGTGGCCATGGCACAGCCTGGACTCAATTCTTTATACCATTTCTGGTATAGCAGCGGCAGATAGGACCATTACGGCCGTGTTTGCGCCGCCTGCCCAGCCCTACCGGAACAACAGCTGAGTGTGGCTCAGCACGCTCTGGCGATCAAGTTGACCATGTCTGCCGTGGCAGAGTCAGTATGGAGGCGATTTGGATACGGGATACGCAAGGCATCGTCGACGTTTCTTGGCCGAGATGGTGCTCTTCAAGGTTAAAAGGGCATGCTGCCTTTAACCGTAATAACATCTTTAGAACACGACACCAGCACTCTCTCCATTCTCCTTCACCATAGTAGAAACTACCCACGATGCCACCCACCAGCAGCCTTTGCTCGACTCCAGCATGCATTCGCATCGCTGAAGACATCATCGGAAACCTGGCTCTCAACTACACCGAAATAGACCCTTGCACCGATTTTGACCAGTGTAAGTCAAGCCATTGGTAAACCACGCTCCCATCTTCAACTCTAACCCCAGCATTTATCTAGATGTCTGCGGCAACTTTGACTCCCGTCATGATATACCTGCAGGAGCGAAACAAATAGATACCATCGGGGTCACAGGCGCCAATGTAGCCAGCGCTAACAGGAGAATTCTCGAGGGCCTATACCCATCTGGCGAAGACGCAGGCTGGATCACAGTCAACCTGACCCAAGAGCAGACCAAGGCCGACATGGAGAACTTTGAGAAGATGCAAGAGACCTACCAGGCTTGTATGAACTACACGGTTCAGGAGGAGGAGGGACTCGACACTTTGAAAGCATTCGTTAAGAGTATCGTCCATCTCTTTCCTGCCACCCAAAAGTCAGACAACAATACCGAGCATCTCTCTACGGCCTTTGGAAAGACTTTGGCGCTATTCGAGAGCCTTGGTATTGAGACGACCCAAAGAATTCTCTTCAGCCAAAACGTTTACGACCCAGACGAGCTCGTCCTCATTTTCTCTGCACCGACCAACGAAGACTTGCCGACTACCAAGGAAAATGCAGTAGAGTATGGGGAACTCGGTGCCGCTCTACTCGCCGCCGTCCATCCAGCCAACCTGACCAAAGAGCGCGCCACTAGTCTCATGGAGTCAGTCGTCAAGCTTGAGTTCAAGATGAGAGAAACCCTGTTGCTAGCACAGAAGAACGAGTCAAACACCGCTGGCGCATCAGTCCCTCTCGAGCTAGTCCAGAAGCACGCTCCACTGCTGAACTACGAATACGTGATCAAGCAGCTGGCCCCCAAGGACTACAAAGCTGAAAACGTTACCATGTCGTTCCCCGGTTACTACGCGAACTTGTCCGAGATCCTCTCCGAGACCCCGGCTGAGGTCATCCAGTCCTTCTTTGTGTGGAAAGCCATCTCGGCGCTCTCGACTTATGTCGAGACTGACCTGACGAATGCTTACAACAACTTTCTCAAGAGACAGGAAGGCTATGACACAGAGAGCCTTGCGCCTCGCTGGCAGCGCTGCGTCAGCTTCGTCAACAATGGGGCTGAATGGACCCAGGTAAACCCGACCAAGGCCGAGGGGCTGATCGGTCCTTCTGGTCTTACATGGATCCTTTCACGCTTCTTTGTTGACAAGTACTTCCCTCCCGAGGCCAAGGAGCTGACGTCTCAGCTGGTCAAGTCCCTTGAGGCTGCCTTTCTCGAGCGTATTGAGACAAGAGACTGGGCCACTGACAAGGTCAAAAAGGCTGCCGCGGAAAAGGCTCGAGCCATGGGCAACAAGATTGGCCTGCCCACGGAACCAGATGTGGTAGACCCGATGGCTATCAAAGAATACTATGACGGCGTAGAGATCAGCCCCATCCTCGCTGTCAACGCGCTAGCCCTTGCCAAGTTGCACGTCGCCAAGCGGTGGGCGGCCCTTGGGAAGCCATTCAACAGAGAGCAGTTCAAGTTCAGCACCCTGACCGTCAATGCGTACCAAGACCGCCAGCTCAACGAGATGGTGCTGCTTGCTGGGTTCCAGCAATTCCCACTCTATGACGTGGGCTTTCCCTCATATCTGCTCTATGGTGGCATGGGTAGCGTAGTCGGACATGAGATTACGCATGGCTTCGACAATGTGGGCCGTCTAGTCGACCAGACGGGCAAGGTCGCAACGTGGTGGGACGAAGAATCTATTGCCGCCTTTGAGAATAAGTCCAAATGTTTCGTTGAGCAGTACGACAAGTTCACCATCACAGCGGCCAACGGGACAAAGGTCCCCGTCGACGGGAACTTTACGCTTGCCGAGAACATTGCCGACGCCGGCGGTGTGGTATCGAGCTACGAGGCGTGGAAGAAGTGGGAAAGTGAGAATGGCAAAGCAAAGAATTTGCCCGGGCTGGAAAAGTTCACAAACGACCAGCTTTTCTTTGTGAAATGGGGCCAGGGGTGGTGCGGTAACATTAAGCCTGAGGAGAAGGTCAAGTACCTGTCGGAGGACCCTCACAGTCCTAACGAGGCGAGGATCCTGCTACCGCTCAAGAACTCGGCTGCGTTCAACAAGGCTTTCAATTGTCCCCAGAAGAAGCCTGTCTGTGAACTTTGGTGAGGAGTCAATGGAGGATCTGAGTTGGTGGCACGGTGTCCAGATGGCGTTCAATGTTGATCCCGGTGGTTCTAGATTGAGAGAGTTGGGATGGGTGCGTTTGTGGAGTGTCTAGTTTGTACTGTTTAATACGATCTCTGTGGCTCGTAATCCCGTCCTCAAGATTCACACCCTCCTTAAAATAGTCTGTTGCTATGATGCCAAGTTGAGGGACTGGGCAATATTAGCATCACAGCTACCTCCGTATGCTTCTCTGCTCCTCTATGTGCAGCTTTGGCTACGATATCACTCTCAAATTCCCTCTGGCTGGATCAGAACAATGCTTACCTCGCCGGTCTCCGTTGTGAATATGCTCGTCCCCGGCATCAACCGCGACCTTAAGCTTTTAAAGGGGGCAGTATTCTCAAGAGCAAAAGTGTAGTATTTAAATATTAACTAGCCAAGCTATTCCGACCCATCACTTCTTGACTATTCTACACACCCTTGTTTACCAACCCCTGCCAGCTCAGCTCAGGTAAAGAGCGGAAGCACAACCATTGGAGACCATCGCTTCCAACCTAGCTGAGAACACAGGCGAGAGCACCGACAATGACACCGAGGGGGCTATTTCACACAATGCATTAGTTATTTCACGTCATGGAAATTCATTCTATACAGACGATAACATAGAAATAGTGCTTACCAGCCAACCAGGTCAGAGAGGAGGGTATTCGGGTTGACGGGGCCAGACAGGCAGTTGGTGATGCCAGGAATACCGGCGAGGCATTGGGGATTCAGAGGCAGACCAGGAAGTCGGGTAGCCTGTCTCTCTTCGACCTTGGGAGTAGCAGCGGCAAGAGCCAGAGTGGAAAGTGGAAGGATAAAGACGACAGAAGCCTTCATGTTGATGGTGATGGTAGAAAACTGGTGGGTGTTAGGAGTTTGATATTGAGATTGTGTGAAGATGATGTGTTGAGGATTGATGATGATGGATCGAGGAGGGGGGGAAACGAGGTCTTTTATGGCCATTTTGTAGAGTCTCATGGGTTTAACAGCTCATACTCGTAGTCTGGACAAACTCCTTGCATACCTTGAGTTGAGGAGGCCGTGCTTGAGAATGAGCCCGGCTTGGACTCAACAAACAGCCGGTAGAGCAAGGCTTTCTGCATCTTACTGTGGGAGTTGGTAGAGGATGCATCCTTTACCGCATCCATGAATAATAAGATTGACTTGTAAGGATGAGGCTCTTTCTATTTCGTGGGGTTCCCTCCCCCCATGATCATGGAATGGCCGGGGAGTTGGCACTACCCTGTCCATGGGCGACACTACAGGCCGGTAGAAGTCGTTAAATGTCTCCTTGAAGTTAAAGAGACGTAACGGTTCGTCTGACAACGTACGATGATAAATATAGCGCCAAGTTTTGCTTGAAAATCAAGTGTTGTTCGAAGCCTCAAAAGTCTAAAACCGTGGTTTTCCTCCGATGACCCGATACTCCTAGAGGGAAGAGGGTTTACTGAGCCTTGCTGCAGTCCAATGCTTGGCTATGGACTGTTACATGGCATCGGTTTAGTGTGGTATTTCTGAACCATGCTGTGAGATTGTCAGACGCTTCGGCAAGGCGGATGAACGTGCGGTCAGCGAGTGGCTATCGTCTTGTCTTGTTGCCTCCACGGACGCAATTACCGCACGGCATGACCACTTTGTTGTTGTTGTCTCTTTCATGAGGCTGGGCAGTCCGATTCTGACCCGATGACGAGATAATGATGGTTGGGCTGTTGAATTGGACATGGACATAGGTCGACAGGGTCCGGGGTGAGATTCTAGCTTACACGAGTGAGAGTAAGATCAGCAGCGGAACGAGACTCGCCACCTCGCCTAGACCACGGGCTGGTGACACAGACGGATGCAAATGACTGTTTGGGGCTTAATGATCAGATCGGGAAAACCCCCCATGCCATGCCGACTAATCAGAATCTTGGATCTGCGAGGGCCGGGCCGCAAAAGATGGGCGTGTGCCGTCCAAGGCCATGTCGACCGCGTCCCCGACCGACCGACCGAGATGCCTGTTGTTTCTTGTGTCTAAACTCGCCAAGGATTATTCGACGTGACCGGTCATGGAATTGGGCAATTTCTGCACAATGTGCATCCTGCTTGTACAAGCCCACCAGTCACGTCTTTGCAAACACCTGAAGGATGAAGTGCAAGCTTTGATATTGGACGGCGGGGATGTCTCTGGCTTCGCCTCTGTTGTTGACTGCTTAATATTGAGTCTGGCCAAGATCGAGTTCCATCGCTTACATCAACCCCTTATGATCGTCCTGCCAAATCGGGAATGAGTGACAAGGACATCAACGACATGATGCCGAGTCTGGTAGCCTGTGTCGTGGCAGAGCCAAGATGAAGCGTGCAGACCTCCCGTAAGGCTTACCGAGCTCGACACAGCAGGGAAGACTCTCTTCTCCCAAAGAGATGAGAGATCGCGACAAATTCAGCTTTCAAATCCAAGCACCTGCGCTGATTCGATGGCAGACCGACCTACTAATGCATAGTTGTCACGGTGAAGCCAGTGATCACAAGACACGCTATGGTGGTTTATTGTGAGACATGCGCCAAGAGTCCATGGGGATTAGAACTCTAATGAATTGCACTTTTTATACCCGTCCAATCTAAACTGTTTCGACTGCCTTCAGCCAGGGATATCAGGCCTTTCCCCTCAGCTCGTACGCTGGCTCAGGCCGCCCTTTAGCCAAGTCACGAATGTTGCGGAAATAAAGCCCGGCTATCAAGAAGATGATCGCGGCGATCAGCTCGGGCAAGAACGAAAGAATGACCCGAATGGCCAGCGAGCCCGTGACGGGGTTCAGCTTTGCATCGTTGGAGATGAGCGCAACGAGGGTGTAGATGACACGTATGCCAATGAAGACCAGGGCGACAATCACAGCAACAAGGAGCTGCAGATTCACAGGTTAGCAGATTCCTTGACACACAATTTGGAAAACCAACTTACCTGTGTTGCAAGGCGGTATACAGGACTGTCTTTGGAGTCGGGGGCCCAGCAGAGAGAATACAATGACCAGATCATCAGGATAGCCCAAGATGCTGTGAGAATTCCGGCGCCAATCTTGACCATCTTTGCATCGTTTGCGGTTGGATCAGCAGATTGCAAGCCTGAGAGACCCACTGCAAGCAGGGCGAGGCCAGCTGTGACGAGGAAATGATACTGCAGGACTTTGACCCATTCGAGTTTGGTGTTGAGGTTTCGTTGACGGTAGGTGACACTACGATACTTGTAAGCTTGAAGGCAACCGGTCGAGCCGATTGGATTAAACTCACGCCTCGTGGTGAATTCCGGCGGCTGAGAGAAGAAGGGGAGAGAGGCCGATGTTTGAGACAATGACGGCTGCGGAACTGTCCGCGAGAAACAAGGCTCCTCCAATCACGCGGAGAGAACAAAACAGGAACAGGTATCCCCACCCAAGACTCCCTGGGATCCCATGTTTGAAAAGGAGATATAGAACCGGGAGGGAGAAGGCGGCGTAGATGGCGAGTTCTGCGGTTGATAGTGATGACATGTTGATGAGTGTATGAAGCGATGGATGGATGGAAAGAGAAGACCAAGAGAAGAAGCTGCTGCATTTATAAAATTTTACATGGAGAAATAAATACTGCCTGGCCAGAATTCATGTAGATAGTCGAGGTTGATACAGCCTGTTCCACTTACACTGCGCAGGCTTCGTCGTGCTGCGCCGACTTGTTGTGGGGACTAAACGATACCGAGCGAGCGATACCGAGGAGCGAGCCAATCGCAGTCCGAGATGAGCAGCCACTCTAACATGACGGATTAGATGCTCTACGACTATCAACGGGTAATCGGCAGCTAATTTATTAAGTCCCGGCTGCCTCCTGCTCATCATTTCTCGTCTGGTCCTCGATAAGGCTGATTGTCCAACTCCTTCATCGGCCACGACATCAAAGCCTGCCACTCGTCTCCCAGCTGAGCCCGTATAGCACGAACCTCTCTCCCAGGAGATGGACCGATCCACCAAGTATAAGCGATGCAATTGGCTAATGCAAAGTAGTGCGCGAGAAGGACCAAAGCTCGAGGTCTCTGGAGCCGCAGCATCTCGATGAACCGCGGTGGAACCAAGACAGCAAAGGACGTCAACCTTCGACTGATCATCTTGGGGTCTTCCCCAGCTCTCCGCGCCAGCATCACGGACCCTACGAAACTAACCAGCTTTTCATACGCGTCAACATCGTCTTCGCCCTCTATCTCGCCTTCCTGAAACTCCACGAGATGCTCAAGTCCTTCGCGATTGGTCTTGCAAAATACAACATCCGGCTTGACATACAACAGCGTTGTGTCGACAAGAGGTCGCATCGTAGCATCTGGATGATTCTTCAGGAGACCCAGTGCTTGTTTGAAGACACCGCCGAGGCCCCGAGACATTTGTAGCCAGTGGAGGGGAGGTTCATACGGCTCCAGCGGGCGGGACCTCAAGCTTGCAAACGCATCCATCGTCAGTAACACCGAGACGAAGCAGGCCGCGTCGGCATTACTTTCGGTCATGTCTGCGAGGTTTTCGCGGTGTTGTTGAACTGTTGCTTCGAGGTAGTTTGCCCGATGCAGCTGAAGCTCTGCGTCATCGTCTTTGGCCTCTGCCAGGAGGTACAGACACGACAATGCCATGATGGCGTTGAGAAGTGATTCATGTTCCAAGGCTAGTTGGGGAACCTTGTTGGTCCAGGTTTTGTGAAGTATGGGGAGGTGTGTTCCGGAGGTGTGTGGGCAGATGTTGGCCAAGAAGATGTGCAGGAGGCGAAGCTCGCGATATCGGCGCTCACGGCTCTCCGTCTCTGGATTAAACGAGACTGCATTATCATGATTCACTGTCGGTTTTGGAACGGGCGAGGGTATGATGGGCAGTGCTCGTGTTAATCGGTCGTAGGTGCATTCGACCAGATGTTTACGACAGCCACCCTGAGTCATTGAACTGGGTTAATAATCGCCCAGTTGAGGTCTACAAGCAACACTTACACAGGCCGGCCTAACTTCATCGCACTATACCAATTATCAGTCGCTGAGAACAGCCAATCTGCTAGCAGCTCGCACCTTGACGCGTCGTGCCCGACATCGCGCACATCCATTCTTGGACTTTGTGTGGTAGAGTCGCGGCATTGGAGGACATGTAACCTCGGAGAAGGGTTATCAAATGGTAGAACAAAGAGTGGATATGGCCTATCGCGAGTCTTGGCAGGACATGGATGGGCTCCTTTTAACTCACAGCAAGGGCCAGAGAAACGCGGTCGGGGCTTACGCGCAGGATTTCTGTTTAGGTAAGCTGAATGACGTGGTCTTGACTTTTCTACGCTGATGGGTCGTAATAAAACCAGCTCCATCGCACGTAACTGGCGAAGTGACAACCAAGACACTATTATTCTTGGATTTGAGAATGTGTATGTATGCCAAGCTTTGAGCGCAAGACCGAGACAAAATACGACAATTAAGCATAAATTCAACTGCACCATGTCATAATACATCACTTTATCTGCCACCAAGATCTGCTATTTGCAGCCATTCATGACTGAACTCAGCAGCCAAGACCTCGGACAATCGGCAGCCAAGCTGTCGTGTTTGCAGAGATTTTTTACACTGCCACAATGAGTTTTGTGAGGATGGACATCTACCTCGCACCATGCTAATACGCTACTGGCCAGCAGGCGGGTTCGATTATGCGCCGATATCTCGGTTCAGTGTGGCTATGCTACAAGGAAGCAGGAAAACGGCATCGAGCTGAGCTTGGCGGCGACTTGGCAGGCTCTGACAATCGAGACTTTGATGCCCCGCCGTCATGACCATGGAAGCTTCATTTTTACCCTTCGACTTTCCTTGAACGGCCGGTCTGAATTCCTTTCTGAAACTTGGTAAGCCAGGTTGTCAAAATGGCACAAGCTGAGACCCTGTGGAGCATTTACGAGGAACTCATCCGCTCTAAATGTGGAGATGACCAGACCACCTCGGACGAGGCTATCCGGCTGAAGAGCCGCCTACAAGAGGTCAGGAAAGTCGTCGAGGCTAAAGCCAAGGGAAGTTTGCGAATTGAACATGTCCCTGCCACTGAACCTAGTGCAAGAGTCAAGGTTGGCGTGGTGTGGGAGGGACAGGACGAGCCATCGGCGTCCACAACACAACGTCTTCCTCACAAATCATTAGGTTTGTTCTACCCTTAATTAAATCTACGCATGGATTCTAATTAGCCTCAGGTCTTTATTATCAAAAGGAGTTGAGCCACTCAAGTTTCAAAACCAGTAGCCAACAACACATGTGGCTCGATGCCGAGGCAGAACCGAGCTATGCTGGCACAATACCTGGAACAGTGACACCAGAGGGGTTTGGATTCGAATGCCGGGAGGCGCAATCAAGAAAGAAATGTGCAGATCATACCTCAGTCAACACCAAAGACTTGGTCCCAGTCAAGGAAAACAAAATCCTGAGACGCATCGACGAGATGAGAAGGGGGATACGGCTGGATGAACGAAATCAAGAGCAGCAAGAGGCAGACCTCAAGGAGTTTACAAGCGATGCGTAAGTTTGATATTCATGTCAAGCCAGTACACACTAACAGTTCTCCTGCAGATTCAAATCAAAGACCCCAAACCAAGAGACACGTCTAGACCCGGCCCAGCAATTAACCACGTTAACAAGTCTGCTTGGCCGCTCCGATATTTTTACCGATGTCACCACCAAAACCTCCATTTCTTCGGAGTGGGCGATCGTGAAGAGTGTGAACCACGGAAAATGGCGTCTCCTGTGGCAAATCATCTTGGCCAAGGAGCTAGCACTCCTTCTCGACAGTTCCCCGCAAGCTCCAAGCTCAGAGCTTCCTCAATCAGTCCGAGCCGCGCTTATTATCCAGGATCTTTGGCTCCAAAACGTCGAAGTCGTGATGGAAGAAATGCCTGTTTCTTTCTCAGGGGTCGGAAAACTGACGGCAACTGATGAAGTGAAAACACGAGCAGAGGAATACAAGAAAAAGGGAGACGACGCAATGGAGAAACAGCATTGGAAGGATGCCAAGGAGTTTTATACAAAAGCAATCGAGCTGGACTTGAGGTCGGTTACCTACCGCGCAGCTCGGCCAACTGCGGATTTACATCTTAACAACTGGGCAAACGCGGCTCAGGACGCTCTCATTGCGACGAGGCTGGAACCTAAATATGTCCAGGCATGGAATCTTTTAGGCGCAGCTTGGAAACTAGGCGGAAACGACGTACGAGCACTGGTTGCGTATGAGCGTGCTGTCCAGATCGCTGGGCCCAAGGCTACAGACCAGATGAGACGAGATCTTGCGGAGGCAAAGGCGAAAGTCAGTGAGCTGAGCAGCCCACAGCCTGGCCAGGATCAGGTTGCTCGAGACCAAGCCCTGAAAGTTCTGGCCGATCAACAATGGGACACATTTCTTCACCCAACTCGACTCCAATCCCATTGCCACGAAGCTCAAGTGGAAGGGCTTGTATGTTTTGCTGAGCACATCAAGTGGCCGTATCTAGACGAGTTACGAGACTGCGCAAAGGGTGCATGGAAAAAGACAACTACTGGCTCCATCGACTCATGTCTGGTTCAGGATTGGTTACTTGGGTTAACACTTCCCGGAAAGTGGGTGGCTCTGAAGCTCATGGCATGTCTCGTCGAGATGTCTCCCTCGATCGATAGGATCCGGTTGGCAGATTCCTACCATCATGGACTATCGCTCCCCCAATGCTCTTACTGGAGATCGAGAAGTGTACTTGGCCGAGTTCTGGGCGCCTGGCCAGGGGTAACATCACTCTGCGGCTGGATCGGGCCATGTCCGCCCGTCGTTTTGGATCATCCCATGTCAAAAGAAAAGATGTCAGCTTACACTCTTGTCCATGCGAAACCCATTGATCTTTCCAAGTACTCCGGAGCATCCGCCATGAGTACAGATTATCGGTTAGCTCATTGGAAGCCTGGTATCAACGAAGACCTCGGAGTCTACTCTGACGACATATCCAATCAAAACAGATGGGTAGTGCCCCAGCCCCCCATCCGAGAGCTGAAACCAGTTGCGGTCAAATCAATCCGCCTCAAACAGATCTCGTCTCGCACCTCCGTCAATGAGCGAGATGTCGAGTATAGAGCTAGCATCGACTTTAGCTTTGTCGTCAGAAAGCTGGTCCCTTTGACCAGAGTTGTTACCTATACGCTATTCACAAACCCGATATTCGTATCCTTACCGCCCTGTCACGGCGGCACGAGGAATGGGCACGAGGTTCACGTCCGAGAGCTCCAGAAAGACAGGACGCTTGTTGTACCTGTTCATCAGATGAAGGATCTTGAGGGCAAATACAAAGACGGGGGCTTGATAGTCATAAATGCCACCTGTGCCGGCGGAGACATCATGGCCCGAGCATGGTGCGCGGAAAAGGGTAGAAACGCTGTTGTGAGGAGAGAAGGGGGACCGTGTTATGCCTGTGCAACTCGTGCAGCGTCAAAGAGCGGGTTTGACTTTGGAGTACTAATTTGGGCGTCTTAGAGGAGATTTAGGCCGCATACATGGAGATGATTTTATTATACCACAACAACATACATGATGTATTTACGCTGTTATCACTGCATCCTTGTTTGTTTCGTCCCGCTCTTCAAGTCCATACTCAGTATTTAGCTCAGTCGATAATTTCAACTCCTTCTCTATGAAAACCATGAAGAAGGCCAAGGTACTTATTCCCAACCCAAACCACCAAACGGCCCTTAGGCTGGTCACGTAGACCCCAGTTATCTCCTTCCAGGCAATAGGATCCACGGATTTGACAAAATCATGGGCCTTGCTTGCAAACGAGTATGCTCTGCCATCTTTCAGTTGGTCTCGCAGGGCCGATGACGAGATGTCTGCCAGGTTATCGTTGAAGACGGCCATGAACATGACAGAAGGCACTGTGACTCCCCAGGTGAAGCCAAAAGTCTTGATGAAGGAGAAGACAGCAGACGCAGATGCTACGTCCGACTCGGGCAAGCCAGCAAGAATGGCTGGGAGCAAGGTCGAGATGGTCATTCCCAGCCCCGCAACGAGGATGAGCTCGTAAAACGCCCACGCAACCTTGGAAGTGTTGTCATCGAGCAGCGTGAACAGGCCAAAGCCAACCATGGACAGCGCAAAGGAAGCAGCATGGATAACCCTGTAGACACTAAACTTGCTGAGAACAACACCACCGACAACGGCGAAGAACAGCGACCCGATGGCGACTGGGAGAAAGTACACGCCCGAGTCCGAGACAGTGGTGGACAGGACAGCTTGGAAGTAGACGGGGAGAAAGTATCCAGCCGCCTGAAGCAACACGGATGCCAGGAATGTCAGGACGAACCCAGTAGCCGAAGTACGGTTGCTAAAGAGACGTGTTGGCACACTTGGATTGCGTGCCAGGAAGTGCTGCTGAAGATGAAAGGCAATCCAGCCCACAAGCCCGATGGTGATGGGAAAGACGACACGCCAGGAAGACCAGGGATAGGTGACGCCCCCTGTGACAAGGCCCCAGAGGATGGCAACCATGCTCGGGATGAAGATGAAGCTGCCAACATAATCCAGCTCGCGTAGGCTTCCGGATGATGATGCATCTCCTTTCTTGACATGCATGAACAACAAGACAGTGACTAGTGGCAGACCGCAGATGGGGATGTTCATGTAAAAGATCCAGCGCCAGTTGGACTCGGCGAGAAGACCTCCCAGAACTGGCCCCAAAGCAGCAGCAACCCCAGCCCAAGCGTTGACGATGCCGAGATACTTGCCCCTGTCACGCAGAGGGACAAGGTCACAACACACAATATCGATCAGGACATAGATGCCCCCAGCACCGACGCCCTGAACTGTCCTCCCCGCAATCAGCATGGCAGCGTTGGTAGCACCGCCAGCGATACCGCTACCCAGCGTGAAGAGGGCGATGGAGACGAGCATGGGCAGTTTTCGGCCGAGTATGTTGGCCAGCTGGCCCACGAGCGGCTGCAGGACCGACGACGCAAAGACGAACGAGTTGGCGATCCAGACGTACTGGGTGGCTCCTCCGATCTCGCGGGTTATGGTGGGCAAGGCAGTTGCTATGATCATTGTGTCGAGTGCCGAGATGAAGGCCAGGAGACTGAGACTGACGATTATGGCCCAGAACTGCGGTGGGTGTCTTTTGTTCACTGTCTGCACAGTCTCGGCTGCTTGGGTGCCTCTATCTGAGGCGGGGAAGCTCTCAGTCTCTGGTTTTTCGGACATGATGGGTGTCTACGTTCAAGTACAATTGAGTTGAAGCGAGGAGAAAGAGACAGGCGGGAATTGTCAACATCTTTATCTTGTTGGGTTATTATCTACAGCCTACCAAGAAAGTACAGTCATATCAGTCTTCCCAAATGGGCAATATAGTCTCATTGGCGGTCTCGTACCTCTACCCGAGGTAAGCACTAGGATCGAGTCGGACGCATTGTGCGCTGAGGCGCGTGTATTTGATTCAGTATTTAACCACCGAATAAAATGTTCCAATAATCCCAGTCTCTTCAGAGTCTTGGCTGCATCATATTCATCTCAGATTACCACGGGGGCTGCCCACCCTGGAAACGGTCCGGAGTCGGGACGTCCTCAAAGCCGGGAACACGGACGTTGAGGAACTTGCCACTGTCCTCCTTCTTCAAGTTGAAGATGATATCCAACGTTGCCTTTACACCAGTGTCGAGTTCCAGCACGGCATATGGGCCGCCCAGCTCAGTCTTGACCCACTGAATTCTCTCATTAGTCTTCTGATCCATGTGCGGCGAAAGTGAAAGGAGAAGGGATTCTTACGCCTGGTGATACAGCCACAAAGGTGAAGCCCTCTTCCTTGAGTGAGTGTGCGTACTGCACTGTCAGCATGTTCAAGGCCGCCTTGGCTACCTTGTAAGCGTACGCGGGTACGTGCATAAACGCAGGCGCCCATTCGATAGAGCCAAAGGTAGAGGTGCTAGCGACGGTGAGTCCATGTTCAGACAGAGATTGATAAACTGGCCAGGATTGCCTACAAGTTGATGACCTTCTTCAAGTTACCCTTCTTCAGCAGCGGCAGCAGGGCACTCGTGACAAGGTGCGTGCTCGTGACATTGACGGAGAAAACAGATTCGAGATCATCCCTTGTCATGATATCAGCAGTAGTCCCTTGCTCGAAAGGTATGAGACACTTACATGGTATCGATTCCATCCGGGGTCAAGGGCAAGACGCCTGCAACGTTGAGAAGCACATCAAGTCCCTTGTCTCCCAGTGAAGCCGTCACCTGGCCGGCAGCCTGCTTGACGCTATCCTTGGATGTTGCATCAATTCGCACGAGCTCGATGCGCCCAGCGCTGTCCTTGACCAGCTGCTTGACAGCATCGGTTTCGGTTCGGACACCGGCAAAGACAATCGACACCTCTGAAGCTGGCTTGGCAGCTAACGCAGCAGCAATTCCCAAACCCAAGCCTCGTGAGGCTCCCGAGATGAAGTAGGATGACATTGTAGACAAGTGACGAATTTGATATTTATACGATAACGGTGGAGACAGATGATAGTTGTTGAGGTTGAGTTGAGCTAGAATTGCGTTGTGCCCTTTTTTACTTTCATCAGCGGAAGCTCAAGTCTCTTTATAGTTGCAAAATATCCAATGGCTCAAACACACTTATAAATCGCGTTTTCGGACATTCTCTCAGGCCCCGACAAATAATAGGCACCTAAATAAGGTTGCAGCCTATGTCCGTGTAAGCAGGCCTTAACCCCGGCCTCAAGTCCGGCAGCCAAGATTCCACGGAGCCCCACGGCGAAGGATTCTGTGTGCCTGGAATATGCTGCAAGGGACAGTTTCTATTCATTTTTATATAGAGAAGCCTAAAGGAAATGGGTATACAAGCTGCTTGGCGGTGTGTTGGTTGAGGCCAGAATTGTGCGTTGCTGGGGCGTATCCAGCTACAATGCCACATGGATGCTTTCTACTCTGGAAGGAATCACTTGATAGGCCAATGCATGCGCTTTTTGGTTTTTAGAGATTCTCCTAAATAACTGCCTAGGTTTCAGATAAACGAGGTAGATAATGTCATAGTTGAGACCAGCAGGCGTATTAGCGAGATGGTATGATTCTTCAGCCTTGATTTCCCCACTCCATCTCTCACCAGCTGATTGGGCCAGAGTCCAAGGCCCGGAGTCCGAGGTTGATTATCAACACTACACGCCGCTTATCAACCTGTTGCGTCTTTCCCCAATGTCTTGTATATGTTTCCCATGGTTCAGGGTGGAATCGAGATGTGGCAGCCGAGCGCAGAGTGACACCTTGACGACACGTCCAGCCCCTGTCCCAGTTGCGAGAAGCCCACTCCATCAGCATCAACATCTCGCTTATCCCTCCCTCGCGTATTCCAGGCTGCCGCCGCCGCAACCTCTTGGGGTTCCCATCGTGGGTCAAGGGGTAGACAGTCGAGAACCCACCTTTCTTCGTCACTTACTTTCATACCAAACATCAAACGACTTTGAGACAGAGGCAATCTTTGGGACTGTGGATTGTGTCTATGTCACCAACCCGCAAGGCGAAAAGAAACGATTCTCTATTGTTGGGCTCGGTAGCCCCGTCTCTTTCAACCTTTCTCCTCAGGGAGATGCAATCTGCATCTCAGGGCCAAAGACGTTCGAGTTATACAGAGTCTCTGATCTACAATGGCTAGGAACGTGGAAGGTTAAAGCTTCCAGAAAAGAGTTCGCTCTATCAGACTCTGCGGTCATCAATGATGTTGAGCTACTTGACGATGCAACACTTCTCGTTGAAATCCTAGATCCCGAGAGCGTTGAACCAGCAGTAATGACGCTGCTACTAGTGATCCCGAGAGACTGGGTTAGTAAACCATCGCCCTATGGTTTCGACCCTTTCGAGATTCGGAAGGCTTGGTGCGTCTTAGTTGACAAAGGTCCATGCCGTATTTTGTATCCCCAAAGCCAGAGCACAACTAGCTTTGTTGCAAGATTCGACATGGAGCAACTGTCAGAATACAAGGTCTATCACAATGACGCATTTCAGGGACAAGACACCATGTTGACGAGTATTTGGCCAATGCATGGCACAGAGCCGTCCAGCGTCTTTTACTGGTCTGATAATTGTGGTCATGTTGGAAAAGGCCCTCTACCAGTCGCTCTCCACGGCGCACACTGCAACGATGCAACGCAAGAGCTCACTTGTGTGTCCTTCCAGCCAGCCGAGACGTGCAGCGACCACGAGATTCAGCCAAAGAAGATGTTGAGGCTTGACGATGCTTATGAGCCTCTGAACCAGACAAATGCCCCCTCAAACCAAATACGGGAGAGAATTCGCTGCAAAGAGGTTGGCCTTGCCATCGACTCTTACAAAAAATCCTCACACTGTTTTGGTTCACGAACCTTGTTTGCAATTCCAAGGCTGAATGCGCTCTGGGGAAGAAGTGTGATTGATATATGGGATTTGAGCAACGACACGCGTCGATGCGTGATTGCAGATAGAAAAAAGAACTTTTGGATTGGAACTGGTCGATTGGATGGCTTCTCACCCAACATGGAAAAACTCAAGGTCTGTTCTGAGACTGTGGGCCAAGAAGATAAAGAGCCAAACGTGGAGCTTTGGTCGATTCCTTGAGGTCACGCTGCTCAGGTAAGGTTAGACAAGTCTCGTAACGGCATTAACCCGTTAAGAGCCTTGAATAAATCTGGCCAGACGAATATGAGTTGTCTGAACATGTCATACACTATAGAGGTCGGTAAGAGTTCTGAACCCTGGTGGACATTGATACTAAGTACATAAATTTTGGCCTTGTGAGCTTGTTCCAGATCACCTTCGGTCATGATACTCAATAACTCTTCCTTAGCATCAAGCCTTTCGCCTCTCCCATCGGACGTAAGCAGGCTGAGCCGGCCTAGAAAACAGAGAGGTGTAGTCAGTCGCCGGGACTCCTGGCTTGCCATCCATGGTGGACAGCTTAAAGTTGCGGACCAAGGTAGCGACAATAACCCCGAGGTTGACATAGGCAAACTTCTCTCCGATGCAACGATGTCGACCAGCACCAAACGGCAGATACGGGCTCTTTGTCCCCTTGGACACCAGTCCATAACCATAATCGATCATGTCATCACCGGTAGCGACCTCCTCCTTGGGTTTGGTATCCCAACGATGAGGGTCCCAAGTCTTGGCGTTGGGAAAGAATTCTTCACTGAGCGCGGTGACGATAGGCGAGGCCAGGAGGACCTTGTCGGTTGTAATAGTGTATGGGGCTCCGGGTGCCTGCAAGGGCCTCTTGACCTTGCGAAGAATCGAGTGGATGGACGAGTGGACGCGTAGTGTCTCCTTGACCACGTTCTGAAGAAGAGGCAGCTTGTCGAGGTCAGGGTATTGCAGAGGTGGGAGGCTCCCGTTGGTAGCCAAGTTGACGACCTGTTCCTGGTAAAGTTCCTCGGTAATATCAGGGCGCGAAGCAAGGTGCAGCACGATCCATGAACCAGCAGAGGATGACGAGTGTTGGCCCGCCATCAGAAGCGTGATCATCATGTGGGCGATCTCCTTGTCGGGAACAGGCTGTCCGTTCTTGTAGGTGCAACCCATCAGGTTGGATATCATGTCTGATCCTTGTTCCAGATCTCGTCCTTGTGCTCTTCGCTCGTTGATGATGTCCATGTAGACAGCCCTCATCTTGGCGTGGGCTGCATCTCGGCGCCGGTTATGTGGCAGGGGAGCCCAGGGGAAGAGAAAGTTGACGGGAGTGAATCCAAGATCCAGTTCATGGTACAGAGCAGCAAACTCGGCCGTCATCTTGCTTCGCACCTCTTCTCCTTGTAACGATCGGGCAGCCGTGAAGATTGTGATCTCAGCCATAGCGCTAGAGACGTCGACAGTGCCAGATGGGCCAGACAGAGATGGGACAGCTTGGATATAGTCAAGGACTTCTCGCTCGATCAACTGGACGTGGGACTCGAGAGCCTTCTGTGTCAGACCGAACTTGACAAACTTCTTCTGCTCCATGAGCTTCGAGTTTGGGCAGTCGTAGACGACATCGCTACCGAAAACGGGGATTGTCAAGGGGCCGTAGATCTCTTCGGTGTTGGTGTCTTGGAGTCGACTGTTGAGGACAAAATCGTTGCCGTCGATACCGAGGCAGCAGACGATCTTGCGGCCGAAGAGGACAAAGGTGAATACGTCGCCGTGCTATATCGAGACAAGTTAACCAGTTAGCGAATACATCCCCACGACGAGGGAGGGAGCTTGCCTTTTCCCGGCATTTCACAAAGAAGTTGTAAGGGTCCAGTCCGTAAGTAACTGCGTTTCCGAGGAAGGGAATCCAGTGGAAGACGAGCGGAGGCTCGCCGGCCTTGCGGAAGAGTTTCTGCTTCAACACATTGAGAATAATGATGACCAGAAAGGCCGCAGCAGCCCACAGAGGGTACAATGCCAGAAAGAACATGCTGGCTGAGGGTCGAATGCCAGAGCGGTTTGATGGATGAGTTACTGGTCTGGCAGAAGGGAACAACGCGGGCTTTTAAGGAGCCTCAGGAGAAGCAAGAGAACCGGTGAGACGAAGCGACATAGGTAGACAAAGAGGACTTTTGCAATGCATCTCCTCTATCCCACTTCATTTTTGCTCTACTCTAACCAGCCCCTTGTCGTTAAGCCAAGATTTTCCACTTGTGGATGTTGTCCGTCAGCCTGGATCTTGATCCATAGGAGATAACCGACACGAGCAGCCAATCCACGTCTTGCGCCGTAAGCTTCAAACCCGTACGTGCGTGTTGGTCCCTCATCTATGCTTGCAAGTCTTGTAAGAGAGGCATAGGTGCAATTCCACCGAGTTGATACAATCCGATACGAGGCCCGAATACGGGGTGTAGTTTCTCGGGTTCGTATTCGTATTCCATCACTATGCTGTGGAAACTGAAGCTATCCCCGCCAGACCCTCTCAGTCAGCATGCACCCGAATGCGAACATTCCAAGCGACAGAATCACGTGCAGAGCTATAAGACTAGTCATTTTCATAATTAGAATCAAGGTTGCATCATCGTTCTTATCATATTACTCTCGACAGGCGGTTTTTAGTTGTGAAAGACGGCCCCCCCAAAGGCCTTTGCGATGGAATACGGTGCCTAATCCTGTCAAGGCTCGGAATTTTCAGCCCAGTACAATAATATAGATACTTATGATCAATAATGACGAATCTATTCTTATTTACTGTCGTCTCAATTGTCTTCCCCGGTTTGTACCAGATTCCTCCAGATTGCGCCTCCATCCTTTCCCGTGCACGTTCCTTCTGCTACGGCAAGCTTATCATCGGTTCTTTCATGGTTTCCAAATAAGATAATAAAGTCCATATCTAGTCAGATGAAAATTATGAAGTGTCAGCTTAAGACAGTTATTATCGAGAAAATAAAAGACCAAAGTAGATAAAACGTGGCTCATCTGCTCAAGTCAGCAGCGCCTTGGGCTGAGTTAGCCAACAGTTATGGCCAGAATGTTCATACTCCTATTCGGATAAAGCATGATATTTTCAAGATATTCAAACCGTAGATCCCTTAGTATCCTTCTATAGTTGCTTAAAGGGGGCGTCCCTTCGATAATGCCACGAGTGAGAATCGCCATATACCCGCTCATAACCAAAGACTCCTTCCACCAAATTCAGTATCATTGTGGGAGAGACAGTAAAGATGCCGCCATATCGGTTCTCACAGAACAAGGTGAGCCTGTCGTAAACGACGCCGAATCCAGAAGTCCCATGATTAAGCTCGATGTCAACTGCGGGGGGCTACAAGCCGTTAGAGGCAATTTCAAGCCTGAAAGAAAATCACTGACCTTGGTCGTTATGTTGGGGTTGATTCTACACCACCTCTTCAGGTACTCAGACAAAACCTCGAGAGTCTGGCTGTGGCTGCACTCAATCTCAATATTGTTCTTACCCGACGAGTAAACAAAGAGATGATATGGGACTCTCTGGAGAAGAGTTCCAGGCTTGGGCATGGTGTTCGGATCCGGAAGATATTCAATGACTGCTGCCTCACTCTTGGCAGGGCGTTGCTTCACAGACTTCTCGCTCACATCCTCAGCACGCACGTCAGCCCACTCCTCCCCGGTTGTCGAGTGAATCGGAATCGAAGGGGTCGTTTTCTTCTCTACGAAACAGTCAAGAAGCTGTTCCTTGAAGATTCCAGAAAACTGTGCCGGTTGGAAAACCTGAGTGTTTGGCAAATAGAGCACGAAGCCTAAACGCGCATTAGACCATACCGTTGAGGCTTTTTGAGTCTCAGAAACCTGTAATTGAAATTATCAGCGGTCTCAATCTCAATGATCTGGGATAACATGACGGCTGGGATCTGCAGCAAGGGCTTACCTCGACTATCAAACTCAGCCTAGAACAGAGCTCATTGATCCAATTGAGTAGAGTATCGGCCCATTCTTCCTGAGTGGAATCCTCGAGTAGCTCGGTGAGCGTTTGGAACCAGGTCTGCAGAAAGGACACGACCGAGGCGACGAGTTGACCTTTGTCTTCCCAGACATTGCCCAGCTCGGAAACTAGGATTGGCCATTCAGGCTCACAGTAAATCTGGAGACCAAGCACCTCTTTGAGGTTCTTGATGGCTTTCTGAGCTGGACAGTCTGGCTTGGTCCAGTTATCTCGAATGGAGACCTTGGCTTTTAGCGGACTTGGCGAGGATGTTAGCCACCAAACGGAGCTATTAGACACATGAACTTACAGTGACATTTTCAAGACCAGGGAGTCAAAACGACTGAAGCTTCTCTATGAGATATGCGAGTACAAGGACAATATGGATGATGGATGTTTGCCCAGCAAAGTGCCTTGTCAGTTATCAATTCGCCGTGCAGTCAAGATCCCCTGATTGCGGAGGGGCACTCCACCAAAAAAAGGCGGCCCCGCGTGCGGCTTTACGCCGTCCAGAGTCTCAACCTCCCCTGCGGCGCTAAGCAAGCGCTATTGCTTTCAGCTGGGCGTCGTAGCGCCCTTCAAACGGGTAGTCCCAAGCACTTGGCAGTAGGCAGACTGCCTATCACCCTCGTCAACACAGGTTCTCTGACGGGGCAGCTGAAGACCGGGAGCGCTTCTCAGGCTTGGTAGGCGTAATCCAGCCCCTGTCTCGGTGGCTGTCGCTTGGCCAGCTGGGTTGGCATGTTTGTCCACCTTGTATTGGCACATGTCGCTACCTAGACTAGTTAGTTATGGAGGCGGTTGATAGAGTCGCTGGCGTTGTGCGGCGTCACCACGTTCGCGTTTGTCAGATCTAGACCCGGCCCATCAAAGTCAGCCACTTTGCCGCACGGTCCGTTCCTCGTAGAGGTTGCCTTGGATCGCGTCTCGATTCCAGGGGTTCAGTCTAGAGCCGAGCCATAAAAGCCTCTTTCTCGCAGTGTGAGAGACCAATTTTATGAGACACCCCGCCATCTCCCTTCTTCACCATTAGCCAAGATACCCTACATCATGCCTCGACGTGCTCCCGCCGAAAAGCTTCCTCTTGCTGTCCGCAAGAACAGTGCGTCTATCTAACTCCATATTGCTTCGGGGTTATCAGCTGACAGCCCATCAGTCCGAGACGACTGGGAGAACAAGAAGGAAGAGTTGGAGCAGAATCTCTCAGAGGTTCTCGGAGTGTCTTGGACCGTCGACGTTGACTACAAGGTTTTGTACCCTTACGCCCAGGACTCATCAGACTGGGCTGCCAGTTGCCTTGGTGAAGTCATTGCCCGGTAAGTCTGAATTAGTTTACAACCCAAATCTCCTACTCGGTGCTTTGTTAACATGGCTCGTCTCAACTAGCTACGTTGAAGGTGTCGCGTATCAGCTCAGGCAGTTCATCCCAGCCAATGGGGATGAGGCCGCCAGGGACGAGATAAACGAAATTTGCTCTGCCCATGTCCTGAAATTCGACATTGACGAGAAAAAAACCGTCAATTACAACGGATGCAAAGTCTCTCCTGAGGGCGAGCTCATCATCCTATTCACCGAGGGCAACCTAGGTGTCAATGTTGGCGACGCTGCCGAGAGGAGCAAGCTCGCCCAGGCTCTGAATGAGGGGCCCTCTCGCGGGAAACCCATGAGCTTTATCGCTCGAACATCTATCCGAACAAACTATGATCCCAAAATCTCAGAGGTTCAGCGGAAGTTGAAGGACATCCTGGGCCAGGAGATTGCCCTTGTACCCAACTTTGAAGAGAACTTTGCCAAGCTCAAGGACAGTCACGATTCCGGAGATCGCTGGCAGGAAAACTTTGGATACTTCATTCTTTCCTACTTTGAGGGCCTAGCTTCGCAGCTCGAGTGGCAAAAGTTCGGAGACGACGATATGCTCCAAGAAGGTTTTTTTGATGGTGTAGAAGGCCGGGCTGCTCATTTCCGCGTCGTGGATCAGTTGAAGAGGACTTATAACGAAGCCGTCATTGAGGGTGGTGTTCTTTATCTCCAGGTACGATTATATTCATGCACCAGTTCTTACGATGTTGAAGTTGACAACTCTACAGACTATCCCCAAATACTTGGGCACCAACGTCAGCGACGCCGCGGATGGTCTCATCAACATGCTATAAACTGCCGGTTTTGACCCATGACTTATAGAATAAGCCCTTATTAAGGCTCCTAAGGACTTGATGATAGAATATGATACTCATAAGACTCTGGCCTTGTCGTCTGCACCTCAATGTGAATTTGAGCCATGGCATGGGGAGTATTGAATTTTCCAGCACGGACTCTTACTTCACGACGCATACAGATACGGAAGACGACGAGAAGATATAATCGACACTTACTAGATGCTTTTGTTCGCACGACAGCGCGCGAATCATGTTTCCATTCCTCTTAGCATGAGCTTGTTCAAGTTTACCGTATACATGCGACTAGATGAACTGAATGCAACTAGAGATTTGACTAGTTTCACTCGAGCGCAGCTCAATGCTATAGACCAAGTAGAACGTTTGGCCGAGGCTACAAGAAAAAGAGTCTGGGAGAGCAAAAGGCAACGTGTCATAAGTCATCAAGGCCTTGGCGCCAGGGCTCGACTCTGGCGAATATCTCCACCAATCCTCAACGTCACCTCATCTTTGATTCCCACAACTTCGCCCAAAGTAGTAGCATGTTTCCTAGTTACTGGCCTTATCATGGGTTGTACAGACTGAAGTAAGCAAGTGCTCAGGCAAAAAGATAGTATGTGTAGACAACTCGTCCGAACAGCAAAAGGCGAGGACCGAGCGTGGTTCGAACACGCGGCCTAGGGATCTGCAATCCCTCGCTCGTACCACTGAGCTATCGATCCTTGGAAGCTGTTGGTGATGCTCAAATGAGCGGCTAATTTGTCTCATGTGCCTGGCTGCAGCGTGGCGTTGTAAAGGCAAAAATTGAAAGACATGGGCTGGAAAGCAAAAAGAGAGGACCGAGCGTGGATCGAACACGCGACCTAGAGATCTGCAATCTCTCGCTCTACCGCTGAGCTATCGATCCAATGTGGCAAAATAACCTCGTATTGATACTTAGGTTGGTTACTCTCACCGGTCGCATAGTCGCGACCATGTCTTCAGGGTAAGGAAACAGAATATTGCGTGACGCCCGTGTCAGCGAATGAAGTGGCGTTAACCGCGCCTGGTGGTGCTTAATAAAATAAATATTGAGTGACTTTTTTTCTTCGAATCAGAAGGGGTTGGGGGGAGTTGTTATACTCGATGATTGCGCGAAAACTATTGTTTTGTCGTCATGCGTGACGGCACTATCAACATGGTCCGAGTGTGGATGCCAACATCAAGAAACCTGTTTTAATTGACAAAAGTTGTGCCGGCTCTGCCCAATAACATTTATGCTAACTAGGGACATAGTAGGACCGAGTAAAGTGTGATATAGGAACGCTAGCAAGAACGGCGCAGACAGGCACAATGAAGGTATGGGCATTGCCATTCAACTGTTTACATACATCATTACACAATAAATCCCATATCATCGTAAAGGCTCATAAAAGAGCTGGGTATCTCCAACTTGCAAACTCCGAGATAGAGCAACGCGCATAAAGCACTCCTCCTACCCAATGGTCCGATCAACATCCACCCCATACCTTTGCCTTCCCACCCTACCGGCATCAGAAATATCCCACCACTTCAATGTATAGACATTCTTCTCAAACACTCCCATTCGACGGAGCTCTCGATCGTTGCGCCACTCAGATCCAGGCGGAATGAATCCGTGCGTAGCCATTTCACCTCCCGCGAGCAACGTCGCAGTCCCTGCAATAGAGCACGGGTTGTGTGGCAGGACGCTCCGCACCCGCATGAGCAGCGTTGTCGCGATGGCGCAGGCGACCATTGTGCCAAGCATGGCTTGGAGGGCAATCTTGGTGCCCTTGTTCTGTTGAAGGCGCCGGTGTCCAGATGTCGTTAACGTTCCCGTGTAGGATGGTAGGCGAGAACCGTCCTTTGTCGAGTTGCTGCGCATGTTGAGTGAAATGGCCTGTGCCATGTAGACCTCGTATAGATCGTTGACAACTTTGGCCATATTCTCCTCATTCTTCTTCCCCGCCATTTCCTCAAGAGGACGTCCGCTCTCGCTGTAGATGAGGGCTTGAATGAACTGGTCGACGTCGTTGTTGATCGCGTTCGTGTTGTTTGGACCGGGGATAGTTCTGTTGTACACGGAATCGCTGAGACCCCGTAGCCACGCATTGACGGCGAACTCAAACCTCTGACTTCCTTCCTCATTCTTCAGCAAAGACGCTGTCGACTCATCGGCCTTTGGCTTCCCCGAGGCCGTGAACTCGAAATCGGGCAGACTCCATGTGAGATTGGTGTTTACTTGCTCGAGGTTCTGGTAGCACATCAGTGTCCCAAGATCGAAGTCAAACTCCCATCGAAGATCATTCCTGCCCTGCCGGAAGCCTGTTGGTCGAATGGTCCCGAAAGTGAGCGAGAACGATGGGCAGCCGTAGCCACCAGTCACTAGTCCGCCCGACCCGTACCCGGAGCCACTGGTAACGTCGGTATCGACACCGCCATCGCCAATGATGGTCGAATTGACCCACGTCATTATTGATGCCTTGCCAATGTACGACGGGACCGTGTCAAAGGGGATGAGGAAATACTGCATCCATGTTGCTTCAGTGACGTTGTTGGTCGGAGCGGTCTCGCACCATTTGGAGAATTCCAACGTGGTGTTGAAGCCGACCAGCATGCGGCCCTTGACGGGCGAGAAGAATCCATTCTCACCGGGTAGACTCTGGATGAAGGATCCGTCCTGATCATCGATCACTTTCGTAATCCGACGAGTCTCAACGACTGGCGTGCAGTTCAATTTGGCACGCGTCGCTGGGATATTGACGTTGAAGGGCGCTTCAGCGCTGGCATTTTTTACGTCAATATGTGGCGACTCGAACTGGTTGAACACTAGTCCTTCGTGAGTCCATTTCGGGTAGTCCAGATCAAGGTATTCGATCAGGCTATCAATCGCAGCGGCCTGACGGTCATTGAGTGAGAGATCCACACCGTCGAAGCTGAAAGAGTCAGTCTGCTGAATCGTCATGTCATGAACCAAAGGGACTTCAATGGGGCTGTAGAGACCGGAAATAACAATGGTCAAGAAGCCCCCAATAAAGTTAGCAAACAAGGCGACCAGGACAGCAAAGTGCCGGGTCTTGAACGACGTAAAGGCAGCATGCGGCAAGAGTTTACCGACCAAGTTCAGGCCGATTGACCTCTGCGCGGTGGCTCCGCCTTGCTTGAGGGCATGGAACGGGGCGAAGACAGCTACCATAAACTCTATGGAGGCGAACATACTAGCCACGCCGAGGACTACAGCGGCTGGTATGTATGTCGCAAGGACGATAGAATCTGATGGTCCAATATTGATGAACCCTGTGTTGGCATCTGAGAAATGCTGGACAATCTCAAGAGCGGCAATGAGGAGCAGTGGTATGAGGATAGCCAAGCACAGGAACCAACTCGTACCTGCTACCGGCCACCACCATGTAACTGCTGCTTGTGTCTCTGTGCTTGCTCTGGGCGAAATCTGCTCCTTGCTTGAAGCGACAGGCTCCACGACGAACGCTGGCTCTGGTCCAGGGACAACGACACTCCTGAAGCTTAGTCCTTGCAATCGTGTGCGGATCTGGCTGCGACGGAGCGATCCCATGTTCATGAGGGTCTCGCGCAGAGCATGGCTTGCCGCAAGGATAGTGGACGTCGTGGCCACTGAACCAGGCTCGTGGGGGACAACGTCGCGAGGCCGCATGAATATCATGCCCAGGGAGAGCAACGTCAACAGCCCTAGGAAGCCGCACATGAAGCCTGTGGATAGCGCTTTGACATGTAGACGGTCTTCGACATACGTAATATTCCCGGCCACTTTCCTGTTGGTCGGCTGGAGTGTGATCTGTCTCATCAACTGGGTAGCAATGCCGTTGAACACGTCCGTGCCTGTTTTAACCAGGAGATCGGGGTCAAGGAACGCGCCGACTGAGGAGTTACCATTCTTCATGCTCATGAGTTGGAAGAAGGTCGGAACCTCCTGTGACAAGACGTAATCCTGGCCTCCTGGTCCGAGATAGAAGTATTCCGTAGAGGTTTGGACACCCCTGGCTAGGGCTCCATCGGGCCATCCCGACAATAGCTGCCGGCCCGGTTTTACAGCAGATGACAGGACTGCTTGAGCAGAGCCATTGATGAGGCTCGAGCTCTGTACATCAAACTTTTGGAGGTTGTAAGATGCTTTACAGAGAGCAACCTTGACTTCCTTGATGTAGAAGTAATCCGGGTCACTTCTTGAGACGTTGTAAGGGGAGATTCGCAAGTCTGCAACAGACAAGACCACGCGCTGATCTGCGTAGACGTCCGCAATTTTATCCATCATCTCCGTATCATTCTCCGTGAGGTACTGGGTAGCATAGTTCCAGTCGATGTTACAGGGGTATACATCAAAAAGCCCTTGGTAGTTCTGTGTTGCGTTCTTCTGGTGGTAGTAGTAGTGATCGGGGCCAACCCCTATCGTCACACCCTTGATGTCGCAATCATCGGTAGAAATGTTGGCGACAAAGAAGGATCCCAAGATACTTCGCCAGGGCATGCTAACTTGGGTGCCATTGGTGATGGGTAAGATCTCACAATCCAGATCAACCTGGATGCCGTCGGTTGTGAGGGTGTAATTGAGATCATCGGATATCTTGTCGGGGAGTTGGAGCTCCGGTACGATGATGTCTTCGGACGTTCCGGCAGGATAGTGAAGCCCCTGGAAGTGAATGCCGTAGTACAGCTGGGCAGCGGCCGGGCCGACCCTGTAAGCGAGGTCGACGGCCTTTGGGTCCTTGATCTGAAACTCGCCCTTGAGGCTAAAGTCGTGACTTTTCTTAGTCACCTCGGTTGTCTCGAGGATCAGCAAACCGGTGGAGAAGATGGTCTAGGGTCTGTTAATTACGGTCTGTGTAGCGAGAGACAGTGAGGTCATTGAACCTACCGTGCCGAGTATCAGCAAGTGGCCCGTGATGGACATGACCACGGCCCAATGCCGGTTCTTGATGGCATTCCACAACGAAGTCGGCAAGATGGGCGACACATAGTCTAGGAGCAAGGACTTGTCAACTGGAGAAGGGCCCTGCCGCAGCTCTTTCCAGGGCGCCAGCATCTTGTTGTGGTGATCGACCTGTCTCCATAAAGCTCCGACAACGACAAGCACTAGGCGAAGTTAGACAAGCTTCATTGACATGTGAAGGGCTTGGAAAGGCAACTCACAAGCAGTCGGACCATACTTCCACCCGTAATGATTCGTCTCCTTTTGAGTGCTGATGCCATTGTTTTCCACCGAGAAGTGATACAGCAGGCCCGTGGCCAGCACCATGCAGGCGAATATGAGGGCAAAGAAGACCAAGACGGTCTTGGACAGCCAGATGGGCGTCCACATGTGCTCCTTGAAGCCATCCTGCCATCCTGATGGTGGAGACTGATTCGTGTACTCGACTGTGGCGCCGTTGTACTTGGGGTCGATGGCTGGCTGGGGCGGAGAGGGCTGAGGCCAAGCTGCATACTGTTGCTCGTATTCGTCGCTGGGCCGGAGAGCAGACACAGGCCGTGGCGCCTCGGACCCGATATCTTGGGTCCCGGCAAGGAGATCGTATCGGTGGTCTCCACGTCCCGAGGTTGAGCTTTGGGGGTAACTCGTCCAGGTGGGCCCGGGTCCGTTGTCTACATAGCCGTGATAGCCCAGGTCATCCTCGTCCTGCTGCGCAGCTGGAGGATCGTCAGCTCGGGCATAGTCACAGCTTTCTCACTCAGCCTCCGCACCTACCTTGTTGGTACTGTGTTTGCGAACCCACTGGCTTGCGCCGTATCGTTCCGAATGCGGCAGGCACCGCAGCCGTTGGACCAACACCGGGGATCCTGTGAGAGCCCGACATGTCAAGCAGTCGCGACAACAGCAATTGCGCTGTTCACGACAGGAGAGTCAACGCAGGCGAGAGAGAGTAGCAGAGCCATCTTAAGGAGAGCTATAGAGGTCTTGGCCTTGATCCTACACTAGCGCAGCCATACCCAGCGGTCGGTCCTCTCGGGACGGGAGGCGATATTGAGGGGGCTGAAAACGCCTTGGGAGCGGGAAAAACCAGACTCCGCGTGGGAGGCTTGCAGGGCAGGCCAATCAAGCCAGGTCTAGATTCCGTATGAAGCATCTAACGACTGATTACATGATGCAAGGGGGCCATTCCATTGGCTGGTATTCATAGTCGAGCAGGCAGTGCTGACCTCGCCAAGTCTTGGATTGTCACTGGTGCATGGTCGAGATCTTGGATGCCTTCTTGCTAGAGTCCTCGAGTACACCATCTAACGGCACCGTTGATGGTGAAATTCATGTATCATGACATCGACGATTCTCAAGAATGATGATGGAAACTCGACGCGTCCCGTGAATCTGCCTACTGCAAAACTCAGTTATTAATATGGACGGAAAAAACAGCCCCCAATATGCTGGCTGGGTCTAGTGGCAGATGATCAATGAGACTCATTTTACTATTGTTTCAGCCTTGCACAAGCGAATCTTGGGACTTTGGATGGTGCCAGCTATGATGCAATGCTTTTGTTTCTGCATCTCGTGACATTCTCCATCTTGCCTGGGAAAACAAAAGACCGAGCTCCTCTGAGCCTCTGCTCCGGGCGTTGATTGCGTTGGACACTCTGAAAACTCTGGTCCCCATTGTTTGCCGCGATGCGGTGAAGGGAGGCTTGCCTGATCTGTTGAACGGTTACCCAAACCAGCGACCTCAAACCAAAGGGTCGCTCGAGTGGCAAAAATTACCGTCGATCTGGATCCACGACAGCGTCGGCGCCATACCACAGACGGACTTGGTACGAGTCGATCATCAACACGTGCTGCCGAATCCCGGCTCAAGACTGCCGAGCGATTTTGGGAGCGCGAAGCGTGAATGCGGAAGAAGAGGGATGGAATGGGCGACGGCTTCAAAGGAAACAAAACGAGCTCTGCATTGAAGGCTGTTGGCAGTGGAACAACTGGGGGCATTGATAGTTATGCGGTTGGCAGTTTTGGTGTATCAGCCCCAATCCTCCAACCGCTCCTCCACCATCCTTCGGAAGCTTACCGCGCCACTTTCTGGCCCTCTTTCCCCTAGACCACTTTCCGGTCCAGCAGAAGATGGGGAATTTTCCAGCGGAATCCTCTGTCTGCGAGGATCGACCAGGGGCAAGGGTTTTGGGACAAAACGATCCAGCCAATGGCATGACTGTTTCGGAACCTCCCCTTGAACCCCTCCTCCATGTCAGACAGCGTCAGGTTTCGTTTCCCCCGTCACAGTTGGGAATCTCGAATCTATTGGATCTTGGATCCGAGGGGACCTTTTTGCCTTCGTCCTCAGTCTTTTTACGGGAACGCTGTGACCTTTTGACGTTTGCCTTCTCCGCTTGGGCATTGGGCGTTGAGTGTCTGCGTAAGTGTTGCTTGTGTGGCTTCGAGAAATGAAACCGAAACAGACCCTTTGAAACGGGTCTGACATCAGAGAGCCGTCTTCCTCACTGCTCCCACGCGACATTCCGGCCCGATGAGGCTCGTAAGAACCCCCATGGAGAAGCAAACACAAAGTAAATTTTCTTCTCTTCTGCCGTTGTTACTGTAGGACAAGACTATGCTCTGTCTGACTGGCCGGTTGGCCCGAAGTTGTCGGATCATGCTCGTTTCATGAGCAAACACAACGCGCAGCTGAGCAGCCATCACCAACAGCGGCGTCCAATATAGAACCGACACCTAACTGCTCAAGCAGCAGCTGAGGGTAATTGGTGTGACGTCAGAGCAGCTGGAAACATCCCTGAACCCCTGATGATCATGGAGACCTACGGGGGACGTTGCGGAGCGCCGAGGAATAGCGGAGGCTTGGCCCGTTTGCCCTTCGCCCTGCCACTCCCACTCCCCGGCGGCCACGACAAAGTCGATTGTGATGCGCCGTCATGGCGGCTCGTCAATGGCCGAGTTCCATCTCAAAGGTCCTCGCTAGGCCGAGTGATGTGCATATGATGTCCTATTTTGTGAATCCGCTCCATCCAGTTCCTCTTCGCTTGCCTTTCGGGTCCTCGTCCATCCCTGATCATCGTCACCACGCGTGTCTCGTTGGTGCTGATCAGTCTCTTCCCCCATATTCATTTATTTCATCCACATCAGCCCCCCCAGTGAGAAATTGTGCATCCCCTTCATTTCATCCTACATACTTCTTTCCCATCCGCCCCAGATTTATCCTTCGTTCCAGTCCGAGGAGGAGCAGCAAACATCTTTAGCACTCGTTTCATCTGTGCAACCGTCTTAGCAAGGAAAGCTGTGCTCCCTTCCTAACACCTGAGCACCTCAAAGCAACAAATTCCGCTCACTATTTCATTTACTCTTGTTTTCATTTGAGTTCTTTCCTCGGATTCATCATCAGCCCTGGCACCTTGCCTGCATCTACTTATAATTGGTCCACACCTGCATCGTTGCGACCGAGATATCCTCACTTGACCATCGTCACTCAGCCACGATACCCTCATTTTTCGTCCCCGATTCTCAAACAAGCCAAACATTGTGGCTTGAGCCTAATCTTCGATCACCCCGATCAAATTGTTTTCCATAACCTTGAATTTTCCGAAGCCATCGACATCGTGTCCTAACCACATCCGTCGTCTCACATCACCACCCACAGACTTTCATCCACCAGTCAAGAGGCCAGATATTTTTATTGAAACGTCTTGTCAACGCCAGTTTCGATTCATCGACAACGCATAAACGTTTAGTTCCTCAGATTCGTTCTGACATTCGACCCCGAAACTCTTGGCGTGTTTGTCCCGTCGGCCTGGTTGTCTGCAACCTAGTGCGTTTCAACCCAGTTGCCAGTTGATTGATCGAAAGATATCATACCAAGCAACCCGGAGTGAACCGCACTACTTCCTTCGCTTCATATAGTCGAAGTTGCCGTACCTGGATTCCGGATAACTTCACTTTTGGAGATCTTTCCTTTTTGGATACCACGTTCTTTACCATTCATTGTTCTGCCTACGCTTAACAACCGTCACAATGACTGGACAATCCACTCGACGATGGCTGCAGCTGTCTTTCCTTCTCATGGCTGGCACCGCATCGGCAAACTCACTGACACTGTCCGACTTTGAGTCCGTAACCTCCGGCTCAGTCTCGTCCGAATGTGTCGCAGCCTACGACACCCCCCTCGTTCAATGCAGCCCCAACGACTTCACCGGTGGAAGGGCATGCTCCGCTGCATGCAAAGATTCAGTCAAGGCAGCAGAGGGTCTTATTCAACAATCATGTGGAGACGCCTCATCCGATGACGAGTCGCTCCTTTCTCGTGGACAAAAGGGTGATCTTGTCGCCGTCCTTTGCCGAGATGTCGATGAGCCCCAGGATGCGCCTGCGACTCAACCTCCCGAGACTCAGCCCATTGCGACTCAAGCCCCAACTACGACTGTTGCCTCAACACTTGTCACGAGGCCCAAGGAGAATATCTTGATCGAGACTCATGCGAGCTCCCTCGAAGAGAGGACGAGTGAACGTCTGAACGGCCCGCCTCTGTCCTCCGTAAACGAGGAACTTGCAACCAAGAGCACTGTGCTGGCTATTGATACCGAGGATGAGCCCACGGTGTCCATGCCGCCGGCTCCCACAGCTCTGTCGACCTCGCCGACAAAGGCGACTGCTGCTAGTCATACGACAGAACCCAGCGGCGAGGCGGCAAGCGCTACTCCTACACCAGGTGCTGGCTCAATTCATGCCCCAAGCCTTGGATACATGTGTGCTTCACTCGCCATGTCCACTATCTTGTACATGATGGTGCTCAACTAAAGATGTTTGAGTAATTCGGAGCGAGTGGTGTTTTTTTTTGGAGAGAAGCCAACTTTTCTTATCTTGTTCAATCATGGGAGGCGATTTCTTTAGACTGTACAATACCAAGGGATAGAGCGCATCACCAATGGGGAAGCTCGCATCATCAACGCGAACTCTAGCATAGAATGCAAAAATATCTTGTGAGCCCAATATTAAGCATCAAGAAACTTTCTACGGTCATTCTTTTCTTCGTAATCTTGTATTGTATTATGAGTTGTGAAATGACTGATGTAGGATATCGTGAACTTGATGCTCATGGCGATCAAGCGACTCACATCGGCCAGCGACTGCGACCACATCTTTCAATGTTGACATCTTGAAGCGTCAGTTCACTTCTTGGATGATCCAAGTATGAAGCCATCGTGAAATCGTGCTTTTACTCATTTTCACCACCTGGTGCATTTTCTTCTCTTGGCGGTTCGAGACGAAATCTTGGCCCTTGGCGCCGAGTGTCTACCAACCTGGGGTGCAGCTCTGGGCGGCTTGGCTGCACCAAAAGACGAGGATCAGTCAGATCTCCAAGAGATATCCAAGACTTTTAGATGCAACGTCAATTCAAGTCAACTTGATAACGTCGAGACGTCTGTTCTGCTGGTGTAATGGGAAACTAGCGAGCGTCGAGATTTGATGACATGAGGACACTCGGGCGCGGCCGTCCTGGAGAAAGTCAGCCAAGAGATTCTGTAATTGAGTTCGAGGGCCCTTGAATGCGAAAAAACCAGATTTGATACATGTGCTAATCCATGCATCCTCTGAACTTGTTCAAGTCGGACAAAACATTGCGATTTTAGATATGTCACGATAAAAGACCCATCTAGATGGCATCATATACTGGTGGCACTTTATCACAGACCAGGCATTTGATGTGAATTGAACACGCTACGGGCTGCGGCAAAGCTCAGCGCTAAGGGTATCGATAAAGACGTACCAGACTATGGCCAGGTAATTTGATTGATAATAATAAGCATGCAGAATCGATCTCGCAGCTGGGCAAGGCTAAGAGATGAAGCTAAGGCTCTGGCCGTTGGGGCGCGAAAAATAACCTTGATTTGTGAGACCCTGAAGCCATGTGCGAAAAGCGCCAGCAACCAGGGAACACCAGGTTTTAGTGGAGGCGATATCGCACATGCACAAACTCAAATGCGACGAGAGAGGGAAACACAAGCCGAAGGAAAGGAATCAAGGTCAGATCGGCTGAACGGCCGTCGGTTAAAGAAGCAGCATGTCCCGTGGGGGGCCATGCAGCACATCGCGATGCAGCTTGACGTCTGTGTGCGTCTTTTAAGAGGATACCGGTGCTGGTGATCTTGCGGATCCGTCTGTCAATCGATGCGGAGGTCGACTATCTCGTGCTGTTTGGCGGAGGTTCTCGCGGAGGAGGCACGGAGGATCAACGAAAAGGATAGTGAAGCCGAGGTAAGCGAGGAAAAGTCGTCATTGAGACTGACCGCGCGATGCCAAGAAAGACCGGCATTGGTTGAAGATCTCTGGCGGTCATCTTGTCCCAACTCTTGTTAACTCGGTGGATGACAATACCTTACTCGTATCAGGGTCTCCGTGTGGGAGATCGGGTCACGCTTCTTGGACGGAAGTGCCGGGGTCGGTGGCGCTGCTTTAATCACGGAAGGCGGCGGCTATTGTTTTTCTCTGCTAGAGTCGTATCATAACATGGGGAGTTGGCGGATAGTAGCATAAACCCTTGGTGTTTTCTCTCCGCCCCGTTTGCTTTTTCGGCTGAGCGATTGGACATGAAGAATGGCAAGCCCCTTGTCAGGCGTCGTCGGGCGCCTAGTGTCTTTTCTATTAAGATTGATGGGAGCGCATTGCTTACAACGGTATGACAATGAGGATTTTGAGGCGCTGACCATGTGTGAAAGCTACTGACTCAACAAGAGCTTTGACGGTAGGTTTGGGCTTCAACAAGGGATACGCTTGTAGAGGATGACGAGTGAGACAAGGGCTGGCATTGGTGTACGAGAGTAGATCAAGATTGATCGAGACAGTTAGATCTAGGCCGTTCCCGTAAGACAAGCCCGTTTGATGTTGGATGGCCTCGACTTTGGGGTCAATATCTCGGTCTGATAACACGGCTGAGGGAGGTTTCTTGTTGACCCTTTCGCATCTTTGAAGAACTCTCAACTACGAAACTGATTCTCGAGGTCCTCCTCCTCAGAGTCTTGGTCTTCTGCCGTTCCCTCCGGCTTGGTGTCCATGGACGCGACATCATCTCTGGTTAAAAGCAGCGGCGTATCCGTGGCCCCGCGATGCCCCCACTTGGGAGGCTCTTGGCGGCAGTTGATGGCCGGGGGCCCTAGCTACGGGATTCCTTGTCTGGATGGTCGAGCATGTCGACTTGCGCCGTGAGATGGGCTGTGTGGGAAGAAAAATGTTGACGATCCCTGGCTCGAGCCTCGAGTTGCGCTAGGGGACGCCTCCTCGGACGAGGCCAGTTCTCCAGCCGATGAGGTTAAATCAACCTTATGCCGCCCGGCCTTTCCGTTTTGTGCCTTCTCGTCCGTTCTTTCGTCATCCGTCTTCAGCTTCTTTCCTCGAGAAACACTGCCAATCTCTGGTTCAAGGGCCCAGAACCATCTCATTCCCCTTGTCCTCTCGACTCTGATCCTTCCCTGTGCCAAGACCGTTGTGGCGCCTGGTGGCGTCCTATCCCGGTTTTACAGGTGCTCCTGCCCTGTGACGACATTGCACCAGGCCTGTGCCATTTTGCAGCGCCCGCCAATGTTTGGTTCCCATCAACATTCAACCGGGAAGAGCCTGTGAAAGAATTTCTCTCCCTCCTCCTCCTCCTCCACACCTTCACCCCGACGCTCCTTATCTTTCGTCGCTCTGTTTTCAGTTGGTCGTGAATGCCTCGTGCCCCTCTGAGACGAGTCGCGACTGCAATTGACCGCGGCGCTGCCGATTCCCGCGCTATCTCCCCATAGAGATAACATCGCCGTCGTCACCTCCGAGATCGCGAGACCCACGGATACGAGAGCCGACGAGGCAATACAAGAAGCAGGAAAGCTCCTGTCTTCAACCGCAATAACAAAGACTCGAGCTGGTGCTCTCTACCCTCCAAGATGGCGTGGAGTCACCTTGATATCACCAGGCCGCACCTGGTGTACATCATCCTCGGCGGCTTCACCTCCCTATTCATGCTCTGCTCCTCCGTCATCAAGGAGCGCATGTACATTGGTGAAGCGACAGTCGCCACCCTTTGCGGTGTCATCTTCGGACCTCATGCCGCCGACCTGATCAATCCCAAGGAATGGGGAAGCGTTGATATCGTCACTGTCGAATTCTCCCGAATCGTCCTTGTCGTCCAATGTTTCGCCGTCGGTGTCGAATTGCCCAAGTTTTACATGGAGCGCCATTGGCGATCCGTTGTCTTCCTGCTGGTGCCTGTCATGACGTTCGGCTGGCTTGTTGTCAGTTTGGTTATCTGGTGGATGATCCCGCCACTCAGCTGGCTTGACAGTCTTGTTGTGGCCGCCTGTGTCACAGCTACTGACCCCGTTTTGGCCTCCTCCGTCGTCGGAAAGGGTAAATTCGCCAAGCGTGTTCCCAAGCATCTTCGAGATTTGCTATCAGCCGAGTCCGGCTGTAACGATGGCATGGCTTTCCCCTTCATTTACCTATCTCTCTACCTCATCCAATATCAGCGAGATGCCAGAGACGTGAGTTTCCACTTCGTCGTCTATGTCATCTTGTACGAGTGTATCTTCGGTGCAATTTATGGCTTTGTCATTGGTTACATCGCTCGTCACGGTATCAAGTTCGCTGAAGAGCGCGACTTGATCGATCGAGAGAGTTTCCTGGTGTTCTACTTTGTTGTCGCCCTGTGGTGCGCCGGCTCTGGTAGTATTCTGGGCCTGGACGATTTGCTGGTTGGTTTTGCGGCAGGTGTGGGTTTCTCCAACGACGGTTGGTTTGGCGAAAAGACTGAAGAGTCGCACGTTTCCAACGTTATTGATCTTCTACTCAACTTGACCTACTTCGTCTACTTCGGAACCATCATCCCCTGGGAGCAGTTCAACGACGGAGTTTTTGGCATGAAAGCTTGGCGCCTTGTTGTCATTGCCATCTTTGTCCTTTTCTTCCGCCGAATTCCCATCATGTTGGCTCTGAAACCGTTCATACCAGATGTCAAAACATGGCGAGAGGCTCTCTTCGCTGGTCATTTTGGTCCTATTGGCGTCGGTGCCATCTTCGTTGCTATTCTAGCGCGAGCCGAACTCGAACATGAGGAGCCTGTGCCATTGTCCGAGATGCCACCCGAAAATGTCGAGCATTATCATCTCATATACCTAGTTTGGCCTATCGTGTGTTTCCTGGTCGTCACATCCATTCTCGTCCACGGATCTTCGGTTGCCGTTTTCACCCTCGGAAAACGCATCAATACTTTGAGTCTGACCATGTCATACACAGCTGCCCCTGAAGATGGCCCATCTTGGATGAACCGGTTGCCTCGAATCACCTCTCAATCCAAATCCCAGGCGAGGTCCATGTCCGAGGCATCTTTCGACGAGGAAAAGAACCCTCAGTTCCCCCCTGGTACCCTCGCGCCCCCCACCGGACCGTACAGCCACCTCCTGCGCAGGCAGCGAGACCAAGGCAGTGGAAGCCGATCATCTTCGATTCACTCGCGAAAGCGGAAGAACAAGAATACCTGGGACGACGGCATTGGCCCAGGTGGTCCCATTTCACAGTCGGCCATCTTCCCTCAACGTCAATCTACGCTCATGTCTTCTATGGAGGCAAATGAGCATGAAGAGTCACCATCACGCGATAACACTGAATCGACCCTGGCTGCTGACGATAGCTCCAAGGAAAAGGACCCTGAAAAGATTGAACAGGCCGAGGCCAGCCCCTCTGGTAGCAGCGGCCAGAAGACTCCTCCGAGACCCGTCAATATTTACGATGAAGGCGATAATATGGTCTTTGAAACTCGAGATGGTGAGGTGATTGATGTCCAGCCCGCACCCGAGGAGGAAAGACATCACGAGCTCCCTGCACCTATTCTAGCCGCAAAGGCCGATGGTGACAAGTTGTGGACTATCGCTGGTTTTAAGAAGAAGATGGGAGAGGTATACAATGTTGAAATGGAGAAGCGTAAGGAGAAGGGCAAGGAACGGAAACACGAACCTGCCCGGGCCTACCAGTTTGGAAATACAGTATGTCCCAATACTTTCAACTATGGCGCACTCGACTAACAGATTTTAGATTATCGTTGAAGACGAGGATGGTGAAGTCGTCAAGACCTATGAGCTGCCTACGGGTAAGGGAGAAAGCACAGAGGCCGAGACTAGCGGAGCCGCTGGTGAAAAGACGCCTGCCAAGACTGGTTGGGCAGGCTTTGGAGGCAGACTCAGAGCCGGTACAGTTGGAGAGCAATCCAGGAAGAAGTCCATCGCCGAGACCCAGGCCGCAGACGACAAACACATTCGCTTCACTATTGGTGGTGTCGGTCAGCGTATGACCAAGGAGGACTTCATCCGCGAAGTACAAAAGCTGGACTCTCAGACACGAAAGGAGGTTGTCGACCAGTCCTCAGCCTCACAGACCGTCAAGAAGATTGCCAAGCAGGATATCCCCTCTGAGCAGGCAGTTGCTAAGGTTGCCGAGGCCTCTCCCACTAGAGGGCGTACTATGACCAGCAGCTCAGCGTCTCCTAGCCGTCGCGCAGGCCCATCCAGCACCACCAAACCTTCAGAAGAACAGGGCGAGACAGCGGTAGAGCGCAAGAGGCGTCTCGCCGTTCTGGCTAGCCAGGAGGATGAACAAGAGGAGCGCCATGAGGAAGAGACAGGTGAAACCCCAGCGGAACGGCGAAGGCGAGAGGCCGCCCTGGGCATGGCGAGCCCGACCCAGGGTGCATCTGACAGCGACGATGAAGGTGATTTGAGGGTGCCGCCAGAGCGCAGAGGCATCACGTTTGCCGAGTCGACAAGGCCGGGCAAGAGTTCGAAGTAAAGATTCATGGTAGAGCGAGTTTATTTGCATGGTACATATAGAAGAGTGGAGGAGATATCCAGTACGATACGACAAAAATTGCAGAGAAACATAATGGTTTAATGGCATGACATAGCATAGCATCTGAAATCGAGTTGCGCATTGATCAAACACAAACAACTTGGTGACGGACTCAGAGATCTCAAGTTTTGAAGCAAACTAGAACAGCCCACTGGTACAAGATCGGAGTAGTTACATCCATTAATATTTAACTTCCTGATGAGGCAAGCCAAAGTCCCACACAAGTGGGCTCAATTATTGCTTCAAGGTTGCAGACTCCGGGAAATAATAAAAAGTGTTAAAATAGATCTCACATCAGGCACTGGCGTCCATGAATAGAGAAACAGAAGAGCAATGGAATATCATGATCACGTGTACCATCACGTGCGTCAGTCGTGCGCAAAGATGAGTGAATAGTGGCGCCAGCTGAGCGTGGCTTGGTTGATCTGAATTCATCGTGGTATTCTTATTACTGCGGTGTTATCAACTCCTTATGTCCGTTACCAATTCTACCCCAGCTCAATCGCTGTTTCAAGGATTCTTGTAGCCGCAAAGGTTAATCTCACTTCATTTGGTTCCAATGGATGCCAGCGGGCAGCAAGACTCGCCTCTCTCCATAACCGCCAACGTCACAGGTATCCTGACCTTTCTGGTCGCAATCGCCGCAGCTATCTACGCCCGGCTCACATATCTTGCCAACAGCGATGACGAGTATTTCCGCGTCAAGACCTCTCTATCATGGTACAAGACCGAATCCGCTTGGCTAGCGGATCTCGTGACTGCCATCAACGCACAGCACGAGGGCTTTCATATGTACCAGCCGGAATACCAGATGTACTCCTTTGTCATGGACGATCTCCTCAATCTTGAGCAGCGCCTACTCGACTTGGTGGCTGAGACTGAGGCCAAAGCCGACGTTGATGATCAGAATGAAGGCTGGACGCTGGTGCCACGGAGCTGGCGTGGTGGACGGACCAAGGTCGCTATGGCGTGGTTGCCGGTGCGGACAAAGGCGCTGGAGTTGGTAAGGCAGCGAGAGAGCTTGACGGCGAGGGTGCAGTTTATGCAGACGAGCATGATCTCATCACGACTAAGAGATCTGGAGTCGAGGACGAAATGGCGGGAGATGAAAATGGATGAGAGCTCACGAAAGCTTGAATCCTTAGTTGAGAGCCAGAGGGACCGTATCCATCGGTTAGAAGACCTCGTGAGTCGGTTGATGCATCACGATCAGTCGAGTCTTTCGCGGACTCCGACGCTCGCGAGCCTCGGAGTCAAGAGAAGCACATCAAGCGAGATGCTTGAAGACGATGGATCAACGTTAGGCGAGCCTAGTGAAACGAATCCAGTGAGAAACCTAACAAGGCAATGATGCCCCGAGTTTATTTGAAGCCGTATCCGTTCTTCCATGCGTATCCGATGGCGATGAGCAGGCTAGGGACAGCCCAGAGGAGATCCATCTCAACAACTGCCCAGAGCCACAAGCAGCCCACCGGCGGTGCTCGCTTCATGACGGCAAGATATCCGTAGTTGTTGCTGATGTGGATGAGGTAGCAGCCGGAGGTGACACTCATGGCGAAGAAAATGGCCTGACGAACACGTTCTTGGTACTGTTTCGGGAGAAAGGGGATGAAGGTCGGGTTTGCGTAATGCGGGTGCAACACGTAGAAAAGGGCGACGAAAACTACAAGCACCATGTATATCAGCCAATTGTCCTTTTAGGTAGAAGAGGTGTCCATGGCCTACCAAGCCAGGCAGTCAGAGTCCGAGTAACGATCTGATGCCACAGAACCTCCATGCCGTACTGGCGCTGCACCAGCACGTCAAAGGTGAAGTGTACAGTCGCAAGAGTCGCCGTCCACAGAACTGTCTCGAGGAATCGCTCAGCGCCGGGAGAGAGGGCGACCTCGTTGTTGTCAAGCTGTCGCTGTCGACGATCGGCCTCCTCGAAGAGGTTGCGCTGCTTAGCAAAGTCGACGAGTGTCCCTTTACCAGGGGCGGAGCGGTCGGGATGCTCCAGTTTGATGCCCTTGACGGACTTTTCCTTGCGTTGGCGGGCCATGACTGAAGGCAGGAGGTGAGGCGACGAGAGCGGAGGAAAACTGTTGTCAAGTTGAAGCTTTCAAAGTCCTAGAAGGATGTTGAGGTTACGTAGCTCGAGCTGTCAAGTTGCATTGGGACAGGTTAGAGGACTTTCCCTTGTCAGTTTAGCGTGCTGATCTATTGGACCCTTGGCAATGGGGCAAGAGCTCATGACACCAAAGTTGCCGTGTCTCTAGCGCCGTGGGCCGTTGGTAGCGCTTTCCAATGGAGGGCACCGGCGCTGTGTTTCAGCGCCCTCATCAGTCACGGGCAGAAAGGTAGGCGGTGAGCCGCTAGTTGCATCCATGAGAAGTGACATACGTACCTAGGTACCTACCTACTTAGTTGTGCGACAAGAAGTCACCCGTCATGACCTCCAACTCAGCTGCCTCGTGACACTTTTATTCTACCCTTTTCATGTCGTAGGCAGGTTGGATCACGGGCAATCTTCTGAGGGGTGTTTTCTCAGCTCAATTCCTTGGCTTTAGTTGCACGGCTCCATATAAGACAGCCCTCTGCCCCACCACCTGAGCACCATCGCGATACCCATCCACCACGACCTAGAAGTCCCCCCTCGAGATAGACGCTCTCCTCTACGCCGACGACGCTGGGCACGACCGCAAATATGGACCTCCTCTACATCCTCGCAGCCCTCGTGGTTGCGCTGCCGAGCCTATACATGTACACAGCGAGCGTCGCACAAACGCGCCTCCCGACCCTCAAAAACAAGCGCATATGCCTCCTAATCGCCCATCCAGACGACGAAGCCATGTTCTTCTCGCCAACCGTTCTCGCCCTCACACGCCCCGAAGCCGGAAACCATGTCAAGATCTTGTGTTTGAGCACCGGTATGATTCGGCATTGCCTGTCCGCCCTGCGCAGTGTTGTCACATAGTTCCGATGGTCCACAACCCAGGTTAGAAGCAGTTCTTTTTGGCTGACTGTTTCTCTTGTGGTGCTCTCTAGGCAATGCCGACGGACTAGGAGACGTTCGTAAGAAGGAGCTGGTCAAAAGTGGCATGACGCTTGGGTTGCGCGACGAGGATGATGTGTTTGTGATAGACAATCCGTGCGTTCAAGTATCCCCCGAGCAGTGCAATTACTACGGTTCAACATCTAACATGACATCTCACTGCCCACAGGACCGATTTTCCAGACTCAATGACACGGATGTGGGACAAGAACATGATTGCCAGCCTTCTCGGTAACGCTTTTGCGCCCCAGTTTAACCAGCAACGTACCAGCAATGTCCAGCCCACAGCCAACATCGACATTCTCATCACCTTTGACAGCAATGGCGTCTCGTCGCACCCTAATCACATCTCCCTCTACCTCGGAGCCCGCTCCTTCGTCCAGGCGCTCACCCAAGGCGATGCCGAGTTCCCAAGCCCCGTCGACCTGTACACGCTCACCTCGGTGGGCATCGTGCGCAAGTACTCGTCCTTCCTGGATGCCCTGCTGACATTGCTGGGCCGCGCAAAAGGCGAGGATAAGGAGCATCCAAGTAGCCTCGTTTTCATGAACCAGCTTGTCGGCGGTCATGCATTCAGCACGGCCTGGCAGGCCATGACACAGGCGCACAAGAGCCAGATGGTCTGGTTCCGCTACGGCTGGATCACCCTCAGCCGATACATGGTCATCAATGACCTGCGTCTTGAAAAGTTCCCGGCCCCGTGAGCCATGAAGATGACTGAAGTCTAGAAGCGCTGCATAGCCCGTGGCATTTAGGTCCCAGCGAGAACGAGTTTGGTGCCACCATCTGCGATATACCATGACAATACTATTTACACTAGGTGCTTGGTACCATGGACGGTACTCCCTGCGTGAGCCGGATATATGAAAACAAACAAGGAATGTTTGCTTGAATGAAAGACAGGTCACATCACTGCCATACAGCTGCCTAGGCCGTGCACATGTCGCCAATCCACTCAGGCCCTCTTTTGGGGTGTATATCATAATAAATTACTGATATTACTGGCAATTCTCATGATTGCAGCCGAGATCAAAGGCTATCGTATCCACAGATTACAAGATGCATATCATTATCCCTTGTCTAACCCAAACGCCTCAAATCAAGTCATTGCCAGCATCGTACAGCCGACGTTGTGACAGCTCACTAGGTCGGCTTGAGCGGCTTCTTCTGCATCACCTGCTTAAACACCTGCAGCGCAGTCTCGGGCTCTGACATATTGTTAGTCGACGGCACTCATCGGCAGTTCAGGGGGTATCCACTCACGGTAATAAGGAACCGAGTGTCCAGCTCCATACACCTTGAGGAAAGTCAAGTTATCGACGTCCTTGTATCGTCCGTGGACCTTGCCGTCGACAGTGTAATTTTGAAACGCCTTGTCTTTAAACTCGCTCTGGCCAGGCCACTCAAGGGCGTTTGCGGCCCAGAGGTTACCTTCCCAGTTGCAGATCCAATCTGCCATGATCGAGTCAGCAACGTCGTGTAACTCTCAGTAGATTACATGAGATCAAGTGCCACAGGCTGGTACTTACCGGTGTCTCCGGCCCAGATGAGCGTGTTGATACCACGCTTCACAACGTCTGCCAACGGTCCGAGGTACGAGCGCGCACCTACAAAACGGGTCACCCCTGGTTAGTATCACATCTTTCACTACGTTCAGCACGTCGGGTGTGAGGCCATCGCCGCGATCAGGGGGGCTACTCACCGTCTCCCGTGGCTCCCATGTTGTTATACACGGTATCATCACACTCGGCGAAGCGGGTGTTGGCGCCGATGGCCTCCATAACGTCGGCCCGGGTGATGTAGTCCATAAACGTCTCTGGCGGGTCGACGTCGTCTTTGCCGATGCGCACGTCGTAGACGTTGAAGTCGGTCCTGCTGGCGATCTCAAGGTTGAAGTACATCTGCGTGTTGCACACGTCGTCGGCCTTTGCGCAGGCTTCGTCCTGGCCGACCAGCTCGGTGCAATTGTCAATGGCGGGTACGCAGTACTTGTCGTAGGCGTCGATGAAGCGGCCGACCGTGTCGTCGTTGAGGATTTGCTTGTACGGGTTGCGGTTCGCGTACGTGGCGTACGACTTGAACTGCCGCTTGGGGTCGATCCAGCCGTTGTTGATGCCCAGGGCCACCATGTCGATCTTATCGCCCTCTACGCTGCCATGGTCGATCTTGTCGTTCTGGTCGAGGAAGTACTTGGCAAACTCGGGTCCATAGTGGCCGCCGTACGACTGAGTGAACAAGCCAAACTCGCGCGACTGGTACTTGGGGAAGCGATCGAAGAAGGCCTGCATGAATTTCCAGATGTAGGGGGCGGCCTGGACGGTCGAGTTGACGTCGAGGGTGCCAACGCTGAAGCCCGAGCCGATGGGCTGGTCGATGTAGAGCATGTTGGCGTACTCGTTCCACGAGTTGGGGTTCAGGCGCGGCTCCGTCTCATTGTTGACAAAGTGGCAAGGGCCGTGTTCCTGGAAGAGGCCGATCATGGACGAGCACCCGGGGCCGCCGTTGAGCCAGATGGCGACGGGGGCATTGTCGGGGTCATGGCGAGCCTCAAAGAACCAGAACCACATGCTATGGTTCTTGCCTGCACAGGATTTCAAGTCAGTATCAGCCACCACGAGTCTGTCTCAGATGGCTTGTCTCATACCGACAGAGAGGTATCCCGAGTACTGGTTCACGCCGGGCGTCGTCTCGCAGATGCCCGAGTTGGTGACATACTCCAGCTTGGAATCGGTCGCGGCATGGCTAAAGACGCTGAGCTTGGAGGGCTGCTTGACCCGGAAGAGCTTGCTGTCGGGCGTGATGCCGGACAGGGCGCTGGCAGAGGCAACCAAGCCCAGCAGCGCCGCCGAGACGGACGAGGAGCGCATCTTGTCTTGTCTTGTCAAGTTGAGATAGAGCTCGCAGCTTGAGAGATCAAGTAGACGGAACGGCCCAGGGCGATCACGGATGGGCTCGGCTGCAACGGCGTTTCTTTTATTTATAAATGCACGGCAGCCTATAACTGCGTACAGAGTTCACTGGTTGTGGGACCCAGAAACAAGACCCCGGTTGCTCACCGTCATGGTCTCAGGCGTGGTGTTTCAATGGCATTAATTCCTTCCAACGCCCACCCCAGATTGAAGGGCCCCTACCCCTGTCTACACATGTCTCCGAGCCAAACTTGGCAATGACACGCACAGAAACAGATGCGCGTGCCTGTGCCACAGAAGACGCTTGGACAGCACATGCGAACTAAGAATAAATGAAAAGAGGGACCCGTTGCTTCAGGATTCAGCGGTGGGAAGCTTTCAGCTCCATCCTTCTGCAGAGACAGCAAAGACTTGCTCTCGTTACCACAAATAACTTGGGAGAATAACCAACGTGCGTGTGGGCATCAAATGCCGGGCAAATGTGATCCTGCACTTGGCCCGCCATCGAGAACTCACGGCGCCGAAGCGAATGCAACTCCTCGCATGTTTGGACGCCCATCCCTGTCGCAATCGACGCAATGAGAACCCATCAACAAGTGGCGCTTCCTGATGGAGTCGAGGATCGACAGGGGTCGTGAGCTAAAGGAGCGAGATCTTCGCTATCGCTACAGGGTCATCAGATCCTGTCAGCCTTTAATTAAGCGCGCGCCATCTTCCTGCTTGCAAGATACGGATCAACTTATTTGCCAAGTTGGAGTCGGAGTTGGAGTTGAGAAAAAGAATAAACGTTCAAGTCAAGTCCTTGGAGTTCAGAAACATGACCGTGTATCCAAGTAGAAGCTGGAGTCGCTAAATGAGTTGCAATCCACGTTGTTCTGACAAACGATGCATATCTCGGATAGGAAAATGCATGATTTGGTCAATGATTTAATATCGTTATTCTCGCGATGTTCATACCCATGAGGAATTGACGGAACGGAACGGGCGGGTTGTACAGCCAGTAGGACAAGCCAGCTAGGAGCATCAAACAGCTATATACAAGCTGCACCATGCAATCTACAAGTGCCTGTCGAATTAAGATCGCGGGCCGTCTGCAGAAGCAGTCAGCTAACTAACATGGAAAGAATATTCATCGTTATTATGGTAGTTGGCATCGCTACCTAGGTGGCCTTATTGATACCCATAAACGAGGCATTCAGGCTTCCCGAAGCAGTTGACAATAAGTCTGCCAACTAACAGACAACATATTCCATTCAGTTCTCCTCACTAATCCTCTATTCCTTTCATCATCATCAATCTTCGAGTCTGGCTTCCAGTTCATGAGACTGCTCGCCCTTGACGGCCAACATGTTCTCTGGTTACCTAGCCTACATACGTCCCCTGCCGCCATCTACACAACGAACCATCACATCAATCGAGATGCGAAACTTGGGTATCATACAGAAGGGTCAAGGACAAAGGAAAAACGCAGCGGATATCCTTCAAGTCAAGAAAACCGACGCAAAGATGTCGCCGTCAAAGACAATCCGACAGCTTCAATAGGCCACAACCATTGTCTGGCTCCAAGTGCCGCAGGGCTTCAGCTCCCATCATTGAGGGGAAAGACTCCCCAGGGACCTATACGCCAGTAATGATACAAAACTCTTCGCAACAGACTATCCCGCCTCCTCTGCGCAACCTCATCACAGTCACTCAACTGGAGTAGTGTACCTGCTCTTAGAGATAATGGATACCTCCCCTTACCGGTTAAACGTGACCAACCCGGTTGCATATCAAGCAACAGACCAGAAAAAAAAGCCTTTAGTCAAAGTCATTCAATCTAAACCAGTAATGTTTCCCAAATGTCCATGGTATATCCTCCGTGCAATGCCGAATGCATGGAACCCCATACAAAACGCCAGTAGCCTAAATACTACAGTCAACTCTACAATTCCAGTACTATCCCCGCCTAGAAATGTACACTCCTCTTCTTGTGTACCTTCTTCCGCTTATCCTCGTCCTTTCGGCTGCTGAAGAATCCGCTCACACTCGCCGCCGCGGGGCCGGCGTACGGAGCTGCTCCTTGCAAGAGACCTCCCAAGCCGTGACGTTTCTTACCCTCTCCGCTGCTAGGGCCCGCTTGTGCTTGTTGTGGTGGAGGCGCAAAGTGTGGTTGAGGAGGGCTGGTAGGGGTCGGGCCAACGCTGTTTGGGCGGGGAGGGAGGTTCGGTTGGCCAGACGGGTTCAGGGCACCAGACGCAAAAGTAGGTCGCGGAGGCAGCCGCGGCGATGTGTTGGGCGGGCTTGTTCGGTTTGCAAAATCCTGGCCATCCATGCCGTACTCGCGACGCAGCCGCTCCGTCTCCTGGTCAATCTCGGCCTCTCGCTTCCGGCGCTCCTTTTCTTCCTTCTCGAGCATCTTTTGGATCCTCTTACGCTCTTGTTCCTCCTGCTTCTCGCGTTCGCGGGTCTTTCGTTCTTCCTCAGCCACCATGGCCTGGACTCTTCGTGTTTCAGCTTCGATTTCGGCCTGGCGCTGAGCTTCGTTGTATGCCGGCTGAGCCGGAGGAGCTTGTGCTCTAGGAGGAGACGATGGGCGAGCGTTGCCCATAGCACCGGACATGGCTGGGCCTGGAGGGGAACCAGCCCTGGGCCGGGAATTCTGGCGCCGTCGGTTGCTAGTCGGGGCACCCAAGTTGAACACGTCACTGCGCGGGTTTAGGTAAAGGTCACGGATAGACTCGGCGCTCAACAAAAGGGCAATCTCGAGGCCCCTGCGATCTTCGATCTCAACGCGAGCCATGTTGGGCTCATAGATGGTCAGAGTCGAGTCGTGCTTCGCCCGGAAGAAGGCGACCGTGATATCAGGTTCCTTGCTCTTCTTTCCACCCACGCTCTTGCCGGTCATGTAGCACGTCATGTCCTTACTCAGGCGACCATCGCGCTTCCAGCGAAAGACAATTTTGGGAACCAGCTCGGCGAGGGTTGGTCCGTCGGTTTCCTGATCGATCTGGCTGGCACTGGGCAGCTTGAAAGACCTCTCGGGGAGCTCAAACTCCCAAACGTCCGACTTTCCCCAGCTTCCTTGGTTCTGCTTGACTGAAATAGCCTGGTCGGGGTTGTACAGCGACACGGCAAAGTTATCCGGAGTGACAGGAGTCTTGGGCGGCGGGTTCCCGTTTTGGGCGCGGATTTCGGCAGCGGACAGCGTAGGCTGAACCCAGTCGGGCTTGATGAGGACCTCGCCGTAGATTACAGAGGTATTCTGAGAGTCGAGCAAGCCGATGGCATACTGGCCAGTGGCATCGAACGGGGAGGGGCGCTTGAGGAGGTATTCGGGCGCGGGATCGGATCCGTTGTGGGTGAAGTAGAGGATCGTGTTGAAAGCATTCTCGGAGGAGGGCTTGAAGCGATATGTTGGGAGGTTTTCGTCAAGCATCTTGCCGACTGTGTCCCGTTGCGCGGGATTCGGGCTGCGATTGTTGGTTTAATTCAATGGTTAGGTGTTGGGCCGGGAAGGATCGTGGGTGTTCGCAGATCCAGGTCGCGGGATGACGTAGCAACCTGGTCGACCGTAGTACACGTGTATATATAGGGCTGGGGGTTGGGTGAGGGGGTCGCTGGAGCGAGGGTCGAGCGTTGAATGAAGGAAAGAAAAGCAGAAACTGGGCAGATTCAAGAGGTTGTATGAGGCGAGGAATAAAGTAGAGAAGGCAGGCGGCTGTCCTCAGGCTGAATCAAGGGAAGAGAAGGGAAGGGCGGGGCAGGGCGAGGCGTCCTCCCAAAGTCCTACTCCTGCTGTAGGGACTGGAGCTGAGCTTGGCTTGCGTGGGCTGAACCGGACTGCCACGAGGACAGGCTGCAGATGGTCACAGGGCGGGCGATAAAGAACAGGTCAGAATACAATCTCGCTGGTCGCTTGAATGAGGGAAGGAAAGAAACAAAATTCTATAGCGGCGCGTCTTGTCAGTCAGTTATGGGCACCTCTCAAAGAGGGTCCTTTCATCTATATACCAGCTGCTATAACAGTTCGCAGGCGCAAGATCAATAACACAACCGGCAAAAACAAGACCCTGGCCAACGTTATGAGCGAATGCGTGGCCTACGCCACACGCGGCCCGCGAATGAGGCTGTGCCCCGTCCTAGACTCGCCATTCGTTGCTATTCACGTCCATTCATCCTTGTCGTCAAACGAGACTAAGATTGGCCTTCTCCAAAACGCGAGATCGGCTGGCAAATGCCCGAGTCGCAAGCCTCCAATTGATCTACAGATATACACTCCAGGCGAGTCAGCGAGTGAGCGAGACCGAAAATCATAGCAAATCCCGGCCCGTCTCCGTGTCCGTGTCGACGACGTGCACGCGCGTCCAATAGCCTCAGATGATTTTGAGCCTCACGATCCGCGTCAGCCAGCTCTGCCCTCCAACCTTAACTGAGGCATTTCAATGCGCCATAGCCCACCGAGCTTCCGCATGACCCGGTATCTGTGAGACAAAAAACCGTCTTTGGGTTCATCTTTTCATCCTCGTCTTCGTGTCTAGTACATGATGAGAAGTCAATGTTGAGGCTCGCCTTCTATCTCATGCTTTACCAGAAAACACTCTCAAGACGATACTCATGATAAAGAACCCCCAGGCGGAATGTCTACGCCTCTGAACGTGGTGAGGCTTTGCCGGCCAAAAACAAATATCCGCCTTATCCCAGTAACGCCTTTTATCCAATGCAGATTCCCAAAACCCGTTTATCATGCACCCTTATGCCATCTCTAACATGGCCCATTTATGACGTGAGCCCATCATGTCGTTTCCTTTCCTTATCATCAGATCTGTATCCAGCACTACTCTCTTCTCGCTGGCCCCCTTAAAGGGTCCATCCGTTAACACAAATAACGCTGTGAACAGAGTCGTAGTAGGAGCGGTCGCATCCGACACAACGCCGTACCCGCCCATGCAAGGTAAACTGGTCACACTCGATTGTCGTGCCTGGCGTCGACTCATGGACACTGACCTCGCTATCGGTTCGGAGAGAGCTTGTGGAGGTCCAAGATCCATCGGCATCCTGCCGCCTTTCGCTCACTATCCCACCGCCTCATGGTCTCGTGTCGCATCAAGATGCCATCTCGTCCCTTGGTCGTCTTCTTCGTGTCTTGGGGGTATCAGCGTATAGCGGATGTGTCGTTTCCTGTCGTCGCTTCACCCGGGAGCGTTGTTGTGTACGAGCGAGTGTCCCGCAAGTGATAGTCGTCCAGTCGGTGGCCATGCTATGCGGGAGGTACCCTACTTGTTGCAGTCTCCTCCTCGTCAGGGACAGGCGGTCCCCGGCGCGGCCGTCTTCGCCGGTCTTGTGGTCTCGGCCGGCAGCATGGGTACCAGCAACATACGAAGCAGGCGACAATCAGGCCGATAGCAAGGCCGATCAGAAAGCCGCGCATGATCTTCTCGCCATTCGAGCCCCCTTTGGCGATGCCCATGAACTTATCACGGAACAGGTCGTTTGCGAATGAATCTGAGGGAATAACATTGCCAGTTGTCCCTGAGGTTGAGGAATCATCGTCCTCGGGCGATGAGGAGTGGTCGCCGCGGGGAAGAATAAGCCATCTCGGTGAAGCAGGCATGGCGACGAATCTGGGGAGCGGCAAGCACTGCTGGCCGCCAGGCAATGTCCAAAAAACGGGTAGGCGAGTTGAGTAAATGAGTGAAGGTTAATATTTCCTTTTCGTCCTTGGCCGACAGTAAGAACCCAAAGCTGGGATGTAGAACCCCACGAAACGATTAAGCGGAGGGCGTTCGGGTGATCCGGCCGATCCGAGGATGTGACCGGAGCGGGAACGGAGTTGAGGGTGGTCTGGAGATCGACAGTGGGCGCACAGGAGAGTCCGCCTCAATCGTCTTTCGATCTTGTCCGGATATTTCAAAAACAGAGCGCGAGAAGGCGGAATGCGTAGGAAAGTAGCGACACTGAAAGACGAGATCGCGAAGCTGCTCTGGCAGCTCCAGAAAAGTCTCAGAGTTGATACTGATACGGATACCGAAACACCACCGATAACCCGGCGCGACACGGGTCCAGGTGTCAGCAAGGGACCGGGACAAAGCGAACGTGAGGGCAAATGCAACAGCGACAACAAGCTTCTCGACACAGTGGTTTGGGCGACGACCTCATCCCGCAAACCAAAAATCAGTTGGCAGCAGCATGAAACGAGAAACTTGGTGTTTAAGGCTTCCTCTGGGAATTAGCAGAAGAAGAAGAAAAGGAAGAAATCCACGAGGTTGAAAAGTGGACGGAGAGGGACGGATCCTGGGGGTTGGGATTTTGGAGGGAAAAAAGAATGGAAGATCAAACCTCCAGCACCCGCTAAAACGCTCGAGCATTGCACCCGGTCCCAGTCCCAGTCCTAGTCCCTCCTCCTGCTCTCACGCTCCTTCCCCATGGAATCACGCAGGGAAAGGGAAATCCTTGACGAGGAGCAGGGAACAGCCATCCGCGGCACGCCCTCCGTCCCGTCTCGGCCACTTGCTCTCCCTCACTTCGTCTCCCTTGGACCTGACTCTGTCTCCCTCAGCGCTATAACCTCACCCATTTTCCCTCTCTAGCTCCTGTTCGCTCTCGCTCTCTTGCATTCTCCACGCCACGCCCGCCCCATCAGAGCGCGCGCCAAGGCGAATCCCCCAAGTTGCCAAGCCTCGAGGACGCGCTCCGCCATGTCACCGCTGGGGTTTGATGTGTGCATGTCTGCGGGAGGCGCTCAAGGAATCGTGTGGCTGCGGTCCCGGTTGTAAGTGATTCGATAAATGCCATGGACAGCTGTCGCCCGGCCCCCTATCCATTGCTGCACTGAAGCCAGCTGGTTCTTCTGATTCTCGAATTCGAGAATGGCGCCTTCGTTTTCCCTGACTAACTTAATTCCCCGCCCCCGGTCTTCCGGTCCTCTACCACGTCACAATCGCCTGCAAATTGCGGGTTTTATGGTTGGTCGTGGCGGTGTCTCCCCCGCAGCCGGCGACCGGAAACCGCGGGGTGGCTGATAAGGTTGCGACGGCGTCAGGGGAGAGGAGCTGCCAGTGGGAAACCTTCCGTCGGCTAAATGACTCGGGCAGCATCGCCCGAGAGCAGTTATTGATGGTGATTAGTTGCCGTACAGTAGTGCGCACAAGCGGAAGTCGGGATGAAGCGCCATCTCAAACATGACGCTGAGACCAATCGACAGGCAGTGTGCGCGTTGTTTTGCACTTTCAACCCCGAAACCGGCTAAATGTACATGGCTTCGATAAGCTTAATCACATCATGCTTATTTCCATCTGTCCCCCGGCTGGTCAGCATGTAACCACAAAACCTAGAAGAGGTAATCCTACATATCACCTATGATGAAACCAACACCATCGAAACTTAAAAGCCAAGACCGCGGGTCTATGCAGCTAAGGCGTTAATTGAAAGTCGTCATAAATATATAACCAGAACATTGCAAGCACGAGACGTCAGAACCCATACAAACAGAGGTCGGTTGTAACTTGATCCGTAAAGTAATTAGGATACACGCATGGTTGAGTCGCCATTCAATCTTTCCCAGAACCTTCCCTTTGTTCCCGTCCGGGTGGGTGCTCTCGGCTATGCAATGCGGGAAACAACATATGGTCGGAAGGTAGACATGATCCTAACGTTCTTTCCTTGTGCTGATCTTCCTTACATGCACGTGATACGGAATTCTACAAAGTCCAGTTCTCCCTCAAAGGTCTAACCGTCCCGCAATCTCGTACCCAAATATCCCTAGCCATCAACTCTCTCCAGCTCTCTGTTTCTGACTTTTCTTTTACACCCGGTTGTCCGTATCGAACCCCCTGTGATCATCAAGTGTTAAGAAAAGAGGTCTCCTTTCTTTCCAGGTCCGCTAGCGATGCCGCAGTTTGTTTCCGTGCTGATCGTCCAGACGAATGGAATCTGGAAGTGTTTTGTTGGCTACCTCAGCGGTCGATACTTTCTTGAGCCTGACAATAAGAGCAACACGTACGGCCATGCACCCCCAGGAATCAGCCTGCTGCGCACCTTTCAAGGTGTTCTAGGCCGTCAGTCAGAGGCTATAGATATGGCTGAAACCATTGAGATTCCTACGTTCATGACTAGAACACATCGCAAACCACTGTTCTAAGAAAGACTTTGCAAGGGAAAAGTGCGACCAGTCCAAGCTTGTTAGGCACAAGAAGTCGTGCCGGCCATGGCATCCATCAGAATCCTACCAAGTGCGGGTCAGTCGAGGCATTGAACGTAAGCGTCGGAAGGATTTCAATGCTGTAGAATATAGATTGACAGCGATATTTCAGAGGCCGGCCAGTGGCCATGCCCGCTAAGCCAGAATCGAATATCCTCTAGGGGTTAGAAACAATATGCCAGCTCTTCTCGAACGGCTGACGTCTTAGCAGAATGGACAGCACAACATATCACGACGACAAATACAAAACCAACAAATATTCTCGATCGAGAATTACCCAAGCTTTCGTTTAGTCATGAAACCACCCTCCAATATTTGTCTAGGCCCATCGACTCGAAGCCTATACATGCTAGATCCGGCGCCGTCCTCTATTATTCCCTTGTGCCATTATTGGCGGGGCCGTGCCAGAATGTTTCAACCAAATATGCGAGGGATGTCTCTACCACGTATCGATCTGGCATCCGAAAGGGATCGGACGCAACAGAGCTGTGAGGGGACAAGGAGAGAGTGCTCGGCAATATCATAACTATGGACAAGCAGTTGTGGTTTGCCCTTGTGGGCTCTACTGGCAAGAGAAGGTTCGGAGAGTCGTGGGTATCAACATTGAGGCCAAAGACGACAATGCTTTCGCTTCTTGATCAGCAGCACCTGTTCACGAAGGGTGCTTGAATGGGATGAAGTAAGTATCTACCCAGTTTCAGACATATCCGCGTCCCAAGCAACCGAACTGGCCAGTTTGCCGACCTCAGGTTTCAGAACCACAAGCTGGTCAACCCACCGATCATTTTGGCCCTTGGTCTGGTCCCTGAAGAACTCTCGAGAACCATCATCAAAGTCCCAGGCCAAGGAGGGGCAGGTATTCGCTCCAAGGGAGTAAACTAGTGGCTTCTCATCAGCAAGAGAGCGGAATACAAGTCAGGCTTCGAGGCCAACGGAGAACCACACGCGGACATGTACGCCTGCTTCAGCTCCTCTGATACCGTCCGGTTCTATTGCTCAGACTTCGAACTCTCTCCCAAGCCTTCAAATCGTACCTTAATACCAATCCCCCAACGCTCCAGGTTGTTACCCTTGGTCTGGAGAAGCTTTTATCACAAATCTTACCATCCCAAGGTGGCACAACACGGCCGTATCCGACCCTTAGCGCAAAAGCAACGCGCACTCTTCTATGCAGAGAAGGTGCCTGGCTAGCGTTTAGACACAAGCCCTATGAAGATGGGCCTGCCTCTAGCAGAAGACTAACGTCAAATGCAAGGTTCCGACTGGATGTGCAAGTCCAAAAGGGCATGAATTGACAAGGATCATGGCCATTGAGCAAAGTGTACCATCCCCGGCTCAGAGGTCATCGAGTCCCAGTATTATTTCGCCGCGGCTATCTCTCATCGAGGTAACATTTGGTTGTCGAAACAACGCCAGAGTTTCTGGTCCGTGGATTTGGTGGTTTCTCATCGATGGAGGGAGAGCACAGAACTCTCCAGGACTCCTGTGGAGATGGAAAAGCCACCCGTGATGGCGTCCTTTCCAGAGTCACACCAAAATGGAGCACGGCTGCATCGTTGCATGCTGCACGCTGCAGACTCCTGCATGTGAGGTCTCGGCGTGGCTGTCTGTAAGTGCTTTTCCAACCTGAGCTTTGAGCCCTGCTGCCATCGCGAAGGATTCCTAAAGTAAACTAGAAGAAAAGAAGGTCTGTCGACAATTGCTAACTCGTGCTCTGAAGTCTCGTTTCTATCCCCTAGTTCATCCACCGACATTGGACCGTTTACAGACACAAAGGCGGAACCTTGCAACAAGGCAGCATGGAGCAAGAATGACACCGCCATCTTCTAGCGCCAGTAGCTGCGTTAATAAAGCCCACTCGGCCCCTCGACTTGCCGCCCAAGCCCGGGCCTTGTCCAGACTTGAGGGAAAAGGCTCGAGTACGCGGCCGGAATCATGCTGGTTTCAAAAAGACATGTTCTGTTGCTTTACGGAGGCTGCATAGCGCAAGCCTCAGCGTTGAGTACGTTGCAAGGGTGAGGATCTACTGGAGGGGGGCACGCACATGCCAATATCAACCTGGACCGGAGGCACTTCCCGCCGAGGTGACATTTATTAGCACCAGGACGGCTATGGACCCACGTTCAAGAGCGACAATGCTTCGTATCCCATTGCAGGACTCTTGGGTCGTAGACGGCGTCGCGATCTTGTCACCACTTCTCCATGGCGTGGCAAGGCAGTTCTTGTTCTGAGCTTGGAAGGGCCAGATCCCGCTGTCTGGATACTGTCGTGTCAATCAACCCTCGCTTAAACGAGCCCTTTCAGCCAAATAGCCAGGAACCCCAGCAAGCTGTCGTTGGGCGATGGCTTGGCTTCTGCGCCGCCTAAACATTTAGCACCCCTGCCTAGTCCCGGGCATTAGTTCCCGGTTGAAATGGTACAAGTGCGCATCTGCTGGTTTTACATGCAAGACGATGCCGTGCGATGGAGAAGGATGAGAGACAGATACATGCCGCATGCAACCAGATGCAAGATCAAGCTCCTCCTAGTGCTGCCAGGGTTAGGTCAAGGGAAACGACCAGGATGACGAAACGCATGAGTCTGCAGGTCAAAAACCTCTCAACCTTTTAAAGATTGGGTCAGTCCCTGGGTTGTCTGTTTCCTTGCGTCTCTCGGGACCTAAAAATTGCTCTGGGATTCGACCATGGAGACTCTTGATTTAGTGGTGATTGGTGCTGGTAAGCAAGACAGCTCTTCTGGGTCTTTCTCATGAGAACACGCAGATATACACACTCTCTCTATCTCTCTCCATCTCCTCAGTGACCTAAGGCTGGATGAATCATCAACTCACTCCTTTCTAGGCTGGGCCGGCTTAGCTGCCGCCAAGGCCCGCCATCAGCTACATCCAGAGGAGTCGCTGGCTATCCTCGACTCGGCAGCCACCGCCGGTGGAACCTGGGCAGAGCACCGTCTCTACCCCGGACTCAAGAGCAACAACATGCTCGGGACCTACGAGTATCCCGACTTTCCCATGGACCCCGAGACGTTCGGTGTGCTACCTGGCCAGCACATTCCCGGCAAGGTGATAAATGAATACCTAACCAGTTACGCCCGGAACTTTGGAATCTACGACAAGATCCTCTTCGAGCACAAGGTTGAGTCTGCGGAACATCAAGAGGATGGTGGCTGGATCTTGACAGCGGTGGATGTCAAAGCTGGCAAAGATGTGCAAATCCTGGCAAAGAGACTTGTCGTTGCCACGGGTCTCACATCGGAAGCTTTTCTGCCTCATTTTGACGGCCAGGAGAAATTTGGTGCTCCTATCTTCCATGGTAAGGACCTTCCTGAGTATGCAGATACACTTGAGACAGCCAAGTCTGTGACGGTGTTTGGCGGCACAAAGACGGCTTGGGATCTTGTGTATCAGTATGCCACCAAGGGCATTGAGGTGAACTGGGTCATCCGGGGTAAGTCATAGCTCAGCCAGCAGTTGAGAGTCGTTCCAACTGATCTGTCTAGAATCCGGCCATGGCCCTGTCTGGATGGCTCCGCCATATGTAACACCCCTCAAGAAGTGGCTCGAGAAGCTTGCTCACACGCGCATGTTGACGTGGTTCAGTCCCTGCACCTGGGGTGCCGCGGATGGTTACTTAAAAACTCGCAACTTCTACCACGGCAGTTTCGTCGGACGGGCCATCGTCAACAAATTCTGGGACATCCTGGGCAGCGACGTCGTGGCGCTGAACCAATACGACTCGCACCCGGAGATGGCCAAGCTCAAGCCGTGGAGCGAGCCCATGTTCGTGGCTTCGAGTCTGTCCATTCTCAACTACGACCAGCCTTTCTTTGATCTGGTCAAGGACGGCACCGTCAAGGTGCACATCGCCGATATCAACGCCCTGTCGGAGGGAACGGTGCACCTGTCCGATGGCAAGACGCTACAGACAGATGCGCTGTGCTGCTCAACGGGCTGGAAACACGTTCCGCCCATCAAGTTCCTCCCCGAGGCTATCGCTGAGGAGCTCGGCATTCCGCACACGCCAACTCCAGAGTCTTTTCCGCCGAAGTCGCTCGTGGAGCAGATCGATAACGAGATCCTGGAGCAGTTCCCCCGTCTCAAGGACCAGCCCTTACAGAATTCCAAGTATGAGCCCCTACTACAGAACAAGGGCATCTCGAGCAACGACGCAATCACCCCTTCGACGCCACTGACACCGTACACGTTATACCACTTCATTGCTCCACCCTCAGCCAGGTTCCTTGCCACGCGTGATGTTGCCTTTGCCGGCATCTTGATGAACTTCACTGTGTCAACCATTGCACACGCGCAGTCTCTGTGGATCAACGCCTACTTTGATGACCAAATTCCTTCTATAACACGCACGCCAACATCTGACGAGCTAAGTCGCTTCCAGCACGAAGCGGTCCTGCACAGCAGGTTCTGCAAATGGCGGTACCCGGCTGGATACGGTCACAAGTACCCAGACTTTGTCTTTGATGCTGTGCCATATCTGGATCTGCTGCTGACTGATCTGGGCTTACCCTTCTACCGCAAGAATGGCCTGACGGCAGAAGCGACAGATCCATATGGGCCGGAGGATTACAGGACATTGGTGGATGAGTGGAAAGAGAAGCATGGCGGCGAGGGCAGGATTGGGGCTTGAGGATGAGCGTCAAGATGGATGCGAAAGGGTTTGATTCGTGAAAATGTTGCATGATACCTCCAGAAAAATAATGCCGGGGAGTTGGTTTTTGCAGGACAATATGGTATGAGTGGAACTCCCACCCAGTCAGGCATACAACCCGGAAACATGAATTGAGTTTCGAAATGCCGTTCTACGATTCTTCTATTTCTCATACAATTTTATAGGATTCTCAGCCCACTGACAAAACTCCCATGTTCTGCCTGGTGGCGTTTAGGCAGCCGGCGCACCGCTTGAACTCCAGGGTGGATCCAGCTACTCGACTTACATGGGTTCACCTCATTGATATAAGCCGTCGTCTTACTCAACAACAGCTTTACTCGCACTTTCAACTCATAGTCATTGATTCATTTCCAAAGGAGTCTCTTCAATTTACTCTCTGTAGTTATGTCACAAGTTATTGATCTGACAGGTTCTTCGCCCGCAGTCTCAACCCGCCAGACACGGAGCTCAACCCGTCGCCAACTATCAACAGCTTCACCCTCACCTTCACCCAATGACAAGTCGCCAGAACTCCCTCAAATGTCGCTTCATATCCCAGACACGTCAACCTCCAAGCCCTTCATCGAGACCCTTCCCTCGACTCTTGCACTCGCACTTCCCCGTCTCCCCGTCCTCCGCGGCCAGCGTGATCCAGCTACCGCAAAACGCAAGTGGCTCTCGTCACACACCGTTCCTCTCCCTCAAGACGTTGCTCGTGCTCTCGCCAGTGACGAAGAGCCCAACTCGTTCCCCTTCAACCCTGTGGATGCGACTCTAGTCTTTGCGCAGGCCCAAGCCGGCACCGCCGTCTGCATCTCGCCCGATGGCGTCCTCCTGACATGCGCCCACTGCGTCGCCGAGTCAGCCGCTGAGCTCAACGAGACTCCTCTCCATATCCTCCTCTCCTCCACTGGCGCCCTCATCTCAGCACGTGTCGTGGCCTGGGACCCAACTCGTGATCTCGCCCTCCTCCTCATAGTAGGGGCCGAGCTTCCTCACAGACCATTCCCCTACGTCCACATCGCCCCCTCATCCCCCAAGTTCAACACGCGCCTCCTCTGCGTAGGCCATCCGGGCTCCGAGGACCTCGAGGCCGAGCGGCGCGGCGTGGCGACGGGCTACGACACTCTGGTCCTCAGCGAGGGAACCTTCCGGGGCCTGGCGACGGGGCAGGATCCCCAGGACAACAGTGAGATCGGTGCTCTCAAGCATTCGTGCTGGACCTACTGGGGACACAGCGGTGCAGGGCTATTTGAGCGGAGGACGGGCATGTTGATGGGTGTGCACTCGAGCTGGGACGACGAGACGGGTACCAGGAGGGGTGTACCACTGGAGGCCGTTGTAGAGTTCCTCCAGGAGTTTACGGCCAAGAGGAACGACGGCATGGGGGAGGACTGGAGGTGGTATGTGAGGTAAGATCGGTAGAGTAAGATGTATGTAGCAATCACTTCCTCTAGGGTCACAATATGTCAACCGTAAACAGTTGGGCGTAAAGACATGAGATGGACGCTTCATCTATCAACCTCGTCCTCGGATAATGGCCCTATATCTACACATGAGTCTGTCCTCCACAAACATCAACATGGTACCCAACTTGTCCCCCAACTCCAGTAACCTTAGGTAGTCAACATGCTCCCAAAACTTAACATGCACCCACATGCGATCCCCCAAGTGTAACGACAAAGCCCACAAAGATTGACTCTCCAGCGCAATGCCCAGCCATCCCTACATGACTCAGATCCGTCTCCTCCCCGACTCTTGATCGATTAGCAGCCCCTCATCACCGCCTCTCCCGTGCCTGTGCTTGAATTAAGATACATATCCCCATGCTGATAAAAACAAAGTCGACGTGCAATGCCGCCACTTGTTGCAGAACGACCGTTAAACCTTGCCGACTTTTCAAACGCCGTAACCCACGATTTTCCCATGATGAGTTGCTGAATAGATGCTGGGGGTAGATGAGACTCTGCTGATCCCCGAATAGCACAACGCCATGCCCTCGCCAACCTCCCCCCACGCCTAGAAATTCTCCTTAAACCAAGCGAGACTGTGGCGAGCAAGCTGAATACCCAAGACCTTGAAATCCCTGCGTCCTCAGCCGCCTCAGTTGCCTGGTCCCCGCAAAGGAACTCAGCGCAGCGTACTGAGTCCGCTCTCGACCTGGTTAACCCTGCTCTTCAAACCGCTCCCCTCTGAGAGCCGAGCCATGTCGACGATGCGCCTCAGCTCATGCCACATCAGGTAGGCCAAAACGGCATCTACCGTTCTGCCCCATAATAGTCTGCCGTTTGTGTTTCAGGTTCAGCATCTCAGCTCAGAAGTGCTGACCCACTGAAACAAACATCGTCAAACGTCATGCACGCGGACGCCTGAGCTAACCCGTCGAGTCTTGTTCCGTCCCACTTCCAAGGAAACACTCGGAGTTTTGCCCCAGCGTCAAACAGCCTTGTCGTGGTGGGCCATGTCGTAAGACTGGTGTGCAGCGCGCGTTTGTCGCTGACAGCACGGGAATCAACTCAGTTTCGGTAGGCGCCCGTCTTGCATTTGTCCCTGATGTCACAGAAGGGCTCCAGAAGCATGATCCAAGAGTTCGCAGGTCGACAGCTGACTTAGATGATTCCTCCTGGAGGGTCATACCCTGTTGCCGCCCCTCTTGAAGCGTTGCTGAGTCCTGCACTTCCTGGCTCTCCATCCATCGGTGCTGTAGTCGTCTTTCGTAACATGAACATGGGTTTCTTGCCTTCCTTATCCAGTTGCTTAAACAGAATCAACGGCTTCTCTTCGAGACCTAGACAACGCTCCTGATCTCCGTACACAATATAAAGGGCGTACTGATCCCAAGGAGCGTTGATCTGGTACTTCTTGAGGGCTGCCGGTAAAACTTTGTAGCACGGATCTTCCATACTGACTCGGAACGACTTGAAGATCTCGACAGAAGCGTTGCTTTGGCTGGGGGTATCGGGTACAGGCGTTTCTCGTCGGCGGGGCGGCCCTTGGGGCGCCTTCTCTCGGGGAGGATAGGCATTAGCATGGCCGTCGTCGTTAAAGGTGGTTCGTGTGGAGGGCGTCGGGGCGTCGCTTCGGTAGGATCGAGAGGCAAGGGTAGTGCCGGACATGTGGGTCGGAGGAGACGTCGGTGATGGAATATTGGGTGAGGGATACCCAGGAGATGATGCGCTCTGGCCGCCTCCGTTCATGGCTGCGAGGTGTGAAGACGACAAGACGGCCCGCTCTGCGGCGTTTGCAGGATCCAGCGTCGTCTCAGCTATTGACCTCTCGTGCGTGGGTTGGGTGGGCGAGGCGTTTTTGGGTGTCGCCCCAATTAGGATCTTGCGAGTCGAATATTGTCGTTTGACGGAACCTCCTGGTTGACTTGGTCCTGGGGGTGGTGTTGGTGCGGGGGGCGAAATGGTAGTCTCGTAGCCATAGGACGACTGGCTGCCAGCGCTCAAGTTGGGCAGTGGTTGCTGGGCATCCTTGACCAGGCGCAAAGCGGGCAGCATGTCTTCTCGCAACCGCCTAAAGTCCTCTGTCATTCGTCGGAGATCCTGCTCGAGGAGCATCATGCGTTCATCGCGCAGGCGGAACTGTTCGACAAGGTGTTTGATATCCTTGAGGGTCGCGGTGGCATATTGTGCTTCGGCGTCGGCAGCTACAGGGATTCCCGGTCAGAATCACGTCAGTCCACTCGGGAGGGGGTGAAGGGAACGTACACAGGGGCAAGTAGTGATCGCTCTCAATGGGCACGTCCTGGGCCTTTTTCACATCGTAGACGCTCTTGAGGATGGTTAGGCGATGCCCTACACTGGCAATGCCCATGCTCTTGAGATCATCGTGTTGCAGCGCAACAAGGGCTTCGCCGACAATCTCGTTTTCTGCAGGGGGTACGTAAAGAGTCAGCTTCTGTGATATTCTTGTTTCCATTGCCGTCAAGTCCCCGCCGGAGCAATAGATATTGCGCAGGATCTGTGGGAGTACGCACCTATGAAGCGATCGGCATATTGTTGGAGGCCAATTGTGCCGATGAAGTCAGCACACTCATCCACGGTCCACTCGGTGATGATGGTTTCTGGGAGGCGGTCGGCGCTGTTGCGGTGGCCGTAGGTGGTGGGAGTGTGTTCAGCGGATGTGGAGAGCTCCGAGTCTATGGGCGAGGCCTCAGAGTTGGTGATGGGAGAGTGGTCGCCCATGCTTCGCTCGTATTCGTCGTCGGCGTCTGACTCGGCGTAGGCCGTGCCACCGTCGAAGCTCATCATCTTGACGACTAAGAGGAAGTGGTCGCCAACAGTTCAAGGTAGAGGTCTAGATCGGGCGACGAGGATGGTGGTGATGCCGCAAATGGCAGACTGGACCGCCGGGTCGGGCACCGTCGGATCGAGAGGAGGCTGGTGAGCGTCGGTCGGTCGATTGCCTGTGGCTCCGTGTCCCTCTCATCCAAATCGTGATCCGAGACGAGGGTCAGAGGAGGGAGAGCCCCGGGGAGCTGAGAGGGTACGTCGGGGCAGTAAGCGCGGTGCAGAGGACGATTGGGTGTGAAGCAGCAGATCGAACGGGCGACAACGGCGAATGGGCTGAGCAAAGGAAGCCGGCGAGTAAGAGCGTCAAGGCGGTAAAATCGAGCCGGCCCCAGCGGAAGAAGTAGTCCCAAGCCAGCAGCGGGAAAAGGGGGGAGGCTCGCGAGGAACAAGAAGGACGTAAAGAGACTGGAGAAGAAGAGAGGAGCCGCTGGTGATGATGACGGGTGTTGTCAAGGCCGTGGTCTTTGGTCGTGGTCGGGAAGCGCTGGGGGTGGGAGAGAAGAGGAGGTCCTACCCAAGTTGGGAAAGCCTCCAGGGCCAGCGAATGGAAAAAGGTCCCTCTGGTAGGTACTCGGTACGAACTGGCATAGGGGCTCACCGCGGTTGGTACTGGGTACTCCGTACCTGGTCTGTGGCTTAGGCGTCGTTTGGTGGAGATGGCGGCCGGCCTGGGAGCGACCGAGAGGGCCTGTCTCCTCCACTGAGAGACCGGCTTGCCTCCCGTCCCGCTCCACTGACAGCAGGCCCCTGCCCCGGCCAGGGCGGCCATCCACTGAAAATGGGCCCCCGGCCGCCGCGCTGCAGCCCTGAGGTCCTGTAGCAGCTGGTGGACAAGAGATGGAGGACATCCCACCTCACCAGCCCAACCATTCCATTATTCGACCCTCCCATCCTTGCCTTTAGTCAACTATTGGATATGATGCTCGTACTCGGCCGGCGCTCTGCCAACTCGCAGTTTTGCCCATAGACATTCTCTTTCAGACATGGTTGCAATAGATGCTCAGCACAATCTCCGACGTCCTTCTTAAAACGGCCTTCATCTCCATCCATCCGCCTAGGCACGTTGCGCGTTGAAATGTGCCTTGCTCCTGATCCACCGTCATACCTTGCCTTTGTCTCTGCTTCAAACGTGGTTGGCCCCAAGACCTGCAGAATAGTGATCAAAGGGGACAGACAGACCTAGCTGAATCAGTAACTCACTGTCTACAAAGAGCATTCATTCACAACCAGCTAGCTCATTGAGGACAGAAACAGTGCCACTGCCAGGGCTCTCGAGAAACCGCGCGAGTTTGAGATTGAGTCTTTCGCATTCCCTCTGTAAGAAACGCACACCCACCCATCTTAGTAGAGCTGGAAAAACAAGCAAGACCATAAATGCTCGCCTTAAGCATCCACTCCCATGCCTAAATATCCAGTTGCCATGGGTGAGAAGGAGCTGACGGAACGAGATCAACCAAGCCTTTGTCGCTTGGTGAACTCATAAACTAATCTCGCAAGATGCCTCATCACCGAGCCCTCCCATTATCACCCGATATATATCACTTCACTTCGGCATAGACCCCGCTACTTTCATGATTCTATTTGCGTACGTGATTACTAGAGACAAGGTTATACTGCTCCAGTGCTATATACTTCGTCGGCTTAACGATTAGTCTATATGTCAGCCTCTCAGCTCTTAACCTTTCCGACTGAGGGTAAAGGAGCTTTGCTCGTGATTCCCATTCCCAATATGGCCCTTCACCATTTCTCTCCGCCAACTCCCCCAGTCCGTTCCAAAGTAATATGCTCTCATATGAGAGACTGCCTGTTAAAAAGCGCGACAGCCATGAGGCTAGTCACGAAGAATAAGACCGTAAAACATCATGCAACATGGCATTCCTTTACAGGAAGTAGGATCTATGTGGTTGTGCCAAACAATAGCCAGACGGATTTCCGAGACACGCGTGATTATAAGAGGTATTAAACGCCAGAAACAAATTTGATTTAGGGGTCAGCATGTGTGATTAGCGTAGGGCAACCTTGGTATCCTGAACACCGCGCTGGACAACATCCTCAAGACGCCAGCGGGGAGCCTTGAGGGGAATTCGGTTCTCTCTCCTCCACTCCTGCTCATCCTCGGGGGCGACGCCTTCGGGAAGAGGTTCCAGTCCGCCAGCAACACCAGTTGAGAACTTGATTTGCAGAATGTCGCCAACCTCGTCGCATGCCGCCAAGAGGCGGTCCAGATCCTCCTTGTTGTGGGCGGCAGAGACACAGAAACGAGCGCGAGAGCTGATGAGCGGAGTCGCAGGATATCCAACGACGACGACCGAGATCTTGCGTCGAAGCATCTCGTGGCTGAAGGCAGGAAGCTTGGCAGGGTGGTAAAGCATGACAGGGATGATAGGGGAGTCGTCGTGACCATAGACAATGAGACCAAGACGCTTGAGACCGAGACGCAGATATCGCGAGTTGAAAGCGATACGCTGAAGACGCTCCTCACCTTGGCCAGGGCAGAGCTCACCAGTAATCAGCTTGAGTGAAGCCAGGATCTGCATGAGAACGCATGGGGCAGGAGTCTCGCCGAATTGTGTGGCAGCATTGGTGTTCTTGAGCTTCTCGATGATGTGCTCATCAGCTGCGACATAACCGCCATTGGCGCCAAATGACTTGGTCAGGGTTCCCATGAGAATATCCACCTCTGAGGGGTCAATGCCGAAGTAGTCACAGACACCGCGACCACGAGGTCCCAGGGCGCCAACAGAGTGGGCCTCATCGACAAATAGGTAGAACTTGTACTTGTGCTTCAGAGCAAGGATTCCGGGAAGATCGCACATGGTGCCCTCCATTGAGTAGAGACCCTCGACAACGACCAGAATCTTCTTCCAAGGGCGGTGAGTACGGGGCTGGCCCTGAGAAATGGCCTCGCGAACAACCCGCTCGAGGTCGACCATATCATTGTGCTTAAAGGATTGGATAACAGCTCCGGAGAGACGGGCACCAATGCGGATTGAGGCGTGGTTGAGCTCGTCCGAAATGATGAGGCAGCCCTTGGAAACAAGGGCGGGGAAAGAGCTGGCGTTTGTGACATAACCCATAGAGAAGACCATAGCGGCAGGCTTGCCAACGAATTCGGCCACTTCGCGCTCAACTTCAAGAGCGAGGTCCGAAGTACCAGCAGCTCCTCGGGGGCTGCAGAAGCTGATACCGTATCGCTTGACGCACTCCTCCACGGCATCAGCACAGGGACCGTCAGACTGAGCAAAGCCAAGGTAGTTGTAAGAGCTCATGTTGAGAGTCTCAGTGTGGGTGCCTGTGTACTGATATGTGCGGTTAAAGTCATCGGACTTGCGGTCCATCAAAGTAATGAAGCGACCGGGAACACCGGTGGTAGGGCGGGCAAAGCAGTCATCCAGACGCATCTTCAGTCGTCGGACGTAAAAGTTATCAAAGTCATCGTTAAGGGCGGCGTAACCATTGGAGGACTTCAGGGCACGGTAGTGCTTGGGGTTGCCGAAACGCTTGCCGAAGAAATCACGAATGTGGCCAAGAACGATGAGAATGAGATAGCTGATGTATGTGGTGAGAATGAAGTAGTAAGGGGGCTCATCCTCGATCGGGGCTTCGAGGGGCTCTCCATGGGACATGCTCGTATACCGATGGCTCGGATGAAGGAGGGGACCAAACTGGGCGTCAGCGCGTTTCTGGCGCTCGATCTCCTCGGCTGATTGGGGCTGAAAGAGAGTGGTCGTCGAGGCATCGATGCTGTTTGGGTCACCAGGGCTGGCAGTAGACAGAGAGATGGTGGGCAAGCCGGGAGAAGGCGAGATGCCAGTCGAAACAGCCTGGTGCTGTTGCACAGCGGCCAGAGCCTGCTGGGCAGCAGTTGACTTTGGGCTTGAAGAGAAGAAGTTGGTGAGGCGATTGCCCTTTGAGGTCGAAGGGCGCCTCTCGCCCGGCTTGACGGGTTGAGACATGGAGGACGAGGATGAAAAAGGGTTCAGCCGACGGGGCATCTCTCCTGGCAAAGTCGCGTAGGTTGTGGTTTGGTTGGCGACGTGCGAGCACGGTCGAAATTAGATAGCGAAGAAGCCGATAGAGGAAGACGACACCGAAGGACTAGGCTAGGAAAAGAATCGAGAGTCTGCCAGGGACGAGCGAGGGTCAGCGGGCGTGCGGATTTTAAAAATTGACTCGACAGGAGCTTTGTCTGCGATGCATGTTGCTTCCAAAAAGGAGCTATCGAGGTGCCAGTTGCTTGCAATTGGGCCCAGTGAATCTGGCAGACGTGGCTTTTTGGTGCAAGCAATAAGGGAATATGCAATGCGAAGCGGGACACAGCTCTGACGCAAGCAACGGCGACAACGATGTTGAGGGGGAGCGGATTGAACGAGTAGAAGATGGTGAATGTTGATGAAGGAGGTTGAGTAGCAACGAGTTTAAACTCGAGTAGTGCCGAGTGGTGAGTGCGTGTGTGCAGTGCAGCGAGTACGTAGCAAAGGAGGCACAGGGGGGCGCAGGAGGTGGCGTCGAATCAAACTGGGAAAGTGAAGATCCGCCTGCTGTAAATTGGGTGTGGGCACCCGTCGAATTTTAGCGGAGCCAGCCGCAGGTCGACAGCACCAAAACACCAAGCGCCAATTCGAGACGACCCAATCGAGCGAGACGATGGGGGAATTGGGGTTGCGAGATGATTCCAAAAAAGACAAAAATCACACAAAGGGGAATAGCGACTCACCCAGTCACCGCTCCAGAAAGCGGTAAGAGAGGTTCGCGTGATGCTGCCGGCTCCAGATTCCAAGCACTGAGACAAGCGTCACCGTTTTAGTTCGAGTTGCCAATTGATCGGGCCGCAACGCAAGGGCTATAGCTCGACTCGTCGTTTACTTTGGCCCAGCGGTCTGGGCAGGGCAGCACTACCAGAAGTGCTGATGGGACGAGGGTTGAGGTTGAGACTCGAGTTCTCGAACCGTCGGCAACAGAGTGTCGCAACTGGGAGGACGGTAGTGTCGGCCTGATGGACTCTCTCTCAATCACTCGGCCGAAGCTCGTCTGCAACAAGGACGACGACGACAGCAAAAGTGACGACGGCGACCCAACAAGCAGCAGCAGAGTGACGATGAAGGAAGAAGGAATGACAAAAGAATGAGAGAGACACCACGAGGCGGCGTAGCGGAGTCTGATGGTGGGATCCGTTTGAATTAAAAGCAAGTCCAGGTTTTGCTCTCTCCGCGGGAAACAGCGGGTACAACGGAGCTGCGATGGGGACTTGTGAAAGGCCGAGATCACCGGATACAAAGCTACGGAGGATAACCAAGGGCAAGGAATGCGATGTACGAGAAACGAGCTACCAGTTCAAGGCGAGGCGAGGCAGAAGACAAGTCACGGCGGACGCGGACGCGGACGCACACACACGCGCGGCGCCGGACAGCACCGGGCAATGGATGGGAAGCGTTGAATTCAAGGGGCCAACAGGCGGGGAACCGCATCTCGTCTCTTGTCTCGCCTCTTCGCCCTTTGGCCTCTTCCAGGCTGACTACCCTGTCAACGCCATTGATTGACAAGGGACCTGAGCATTTCGGCAGTGCAATTTTTTCCCAAGGGTCAACAGGCCCAATGTCCCAAGGCAAAGCGCTTATCATGGAAGATCATGCCTTGCTTGTTCGCCAACTGCTGACCCCCCCCTTCCTGCAAGGCTTCCAGCTTGGAACCATCACGAGGTTGACGACAACTACTCCCACTGATAAGGAGAGAGTGCTTCTGCCCCAATTGCTTGCTGCGTGGTGGGCGTCTTCTGTCGATTCTCAAATTGACAACCAGCGTATCCCCACTGAACCCATTGGAGTGCCCCTGTTGAGGTCCTTGCAAAGGAAATACGTCCAATGGCTCGGCCTGGCTTGTGCGGCCACCCCTGGTTCCGAGCCCTCCGGCAGGTGGTCAGGTCTGCGAATGGGAACTCTCGGAGACTCAAGGGGCGCCACGGTTTCTTCTGAACCAGGGCTAGAAGCAGTTTTCTCTCGCTTCCTGGCGGGTGCTTACAAGTTGCAGCAAACCACAGCCCTGCAAGGGTTGCGGCTCTCCAGCATGACATCTCTTTGTGACAGGACTGGACTGACCATGGTACTCAAGAGGATAAATGTCATCATCCAGGGGCTTGCCGCTCCTCCCAGAGCTCTGTTCTCCCAAGGTTCCGAAAACTCCGTCGGGACCGGCATCGATGATGGCATTACTAGCGAGCTCGCTTGTGTAAGTAAAGTTAATTTATTGTTGCCGGGGCCGTCTTGTTACTTTTGCATTTGGATCACGCTTTGGGTTCTCTAGCCTAACTGCGCGGGCGGCCTCTCCCGGGCAATTCAATAACATCGGTCATGCTCACATCATATTACCCCATGGCGATCACACCCGCCTCCGTCTACGCGGAACAAGCTACTGCTCCAGCAGATGCACTTGCAGTTGTAAATACTGCAGGGAAGGGAATTAGTTAGTAACTAGTAATAGTAACGAAAAATAGTAATTACTGTTGAACCGTAGCGGTTATATACACATAAAAGGAGGTATAGGGATCTGTAAGGTATTTTAATTATATAAGCCTTAGAAGAAGGAAAGGTAAAGTTACTTAATAAGGTAAGTCTTAGATAGGAATAGCGTAAGGTATTAGCTTAAAAGAAAGGTAAAAGTTAATTAGAATTACGTAATATAAGTAATAAATATAATTTATATAATTTAACTATATTATAGGTTTAATAATTAAGAGTCTTAGAACTATATTTCTTTAAGGTAGCTATAATTATTAAAAGTAAATTATAAATCTATAAAATAACCCTTAATATTAATATTAATTATATAATAAAATATCTTTAATTATAAATAATAAGAATTAGCTCTTAAATAGATTAAATGATTAGGATTCTTTTAAATAGTCCTATCTTATAAAAATAATTACTAAAAGAGTCTATAAGTTAAGGTAACTTAATAACTTAAATTAGTTTAGCTCTCTTTATATAAGGGAGCTAAAGAGGCCTAAATTAAGTAATTACCTTACTATAAATAAATAAGTAAATAGAACTTATAATTTAAGTAGTATTTAAGGTAAAAAAGCTATAACCTTATTTATTAAGCTAGTTCTATAGGATTAAGAGGTATATAAAGTAAAATTAACTATTTATTAAAGTGATTTTAAATAATTTAATAAGTAAGTAAATAATATTTATAATATACTTAATTAAATAATTAAGAAGATCTATTTATATTATATTAAGATATATTTACTAGCTATAAATAAATTAATAAAATATAATAATATTTTAAGCTTTTTTTATAACTTAAAGGCTATATATAGAATTAATAATAATCTTAAAAAGAAATAAGCTTAGAAATATTATTTTATAGTACTAAAGTTAGCTTTAAATAGTAAAATAAATTAAGAAGAGTAGATTATTACTTAAAAGTAATTAATTAGAATTATAAAGCTTAGAGGGGTAGCTAAGGCTAAAGACCTTAGTATTTAGTTTAATAATTTATAATAAGCGCTTAATTACTAATTTAAGATCTTTTTTTATTTTAAATAAAGGTAAAATAAAGAAATAATTAAAAATAAGACTTACTTTTTACTAAATTTCTCTATATAATTTTAAAAAGAGATTTAAGATATTAAATATAAAAGAGATAAGGGTACTTATAATTAAGTAGCTAAAAAGAGCTTTAGACCTATATTTTAAACCTTATTTTTTAAAAAAAGAAAGTAAAGTTATTTATTAACTTAAGACTTAAGAGAGAGCTTTATAAAGTATCTTTATTAATTTATAGAAATACTAGAATAGTATATATTATATAAAAAGGGTTATAAAAACTTAAACTCTTTTTTATATTAGATAGTATTTTTTAAGAAAGTACTTAAGAAGTATTAATTAATTTAAAGATAGCTAGATCTATAAAAGTAATATTATAAAGAGAATAAAAAGGTTTAAGAATTTTATAAGAAATTATAAAATAAAGGTAGAAACTTATTAAAGAAGTTAAGCTAATTAATTACTTTATAATATTATATCTTAGAGAAAGTAGCTACCTTTTTAGCTTTAAGTAGTAAATACTTATTATAGAACTTATTAATCTTAGACTTTAGAATAACTTTATATATCTTTAATAATACTAAGAGATTTATAATATTTAGAAACGCTTAATATAGTAAAGGTATATTTATTAGATTAAAATAGCTTTTAATCTTTAAATATAGAGATATAGAGATTAAAGTATAAGATTTATAAGATAAGCTATAAATCCTTTTTTTAAGCTATATTATATATTATTTATAAATAAGAACTAATTTAATATCTCTATATAAATTATATTAACTTAGATATTAGTAAGATTAAAAAAAATAATAATAATATTATTAAATATATTAATAGGTAAGCCTTATATAGGTTATAGCTAGAATATAATTAGTATATATTAGAATATATCTATAAAATAGCTAGATAAGCTATATTTCTAATAAGGCACTTATATTATAACTCTTAGATTACTAAGAAGCCTAGCTAAGCCTAAGTAATAATCTAATATTATTATCTAGTATATCTAAGACTAAGAAGCCTAAAGTACCTTATAAATTATATATTTAGAGCTAAGATTAAGAGATTAATAACTATTAAATATAATATTTATAGGCTAGTAAAGATAAAGTAATAAAAGTACTATAAATTATAAGAATAAGCTTTAAAACCTAATAAATAAGTCTTATTAGACTTTTATAACTATCTAGAGGGCCTAAATAGATATATATTTTATAGAATCTTTATAGATTAAGAATTAAGTTTTTATTAAGACTATTACTTTTTAAATTATTAAGAAGAGAACTTATTTATAATACTAAAGTATTATACTTAAATACTTAATATAATATATAATATTAAGCTCTAAATTATTAAAATAGATAATAAGCTATAAAAAAGTAATTTAATCTATAGATAGCTTATATAAAAGGGAATTAAGGTAGATAAAAGTATATTATATATTTAGTAATAAAATAGCTCTAGAAAGCATTTTAAGAGAGTAATAAAAGAAAAAGTAAGACTATTAATAATTAATAATAACTTCTTATTAGAGCTTTAGCTAAAGATAGTAAGAATAGTAATATACCTTTTTAATTAAACCTTAAAGTAGGGTTTATATTAGAAAACGCTATATAAGAGCTTCTTTTTAGGTATTTTATATATATAAGAGAATAACTAGCCTTAAATTAGCTATATAAATCTTATTAGAGCTTTAGCTAGAGATAATAAGAATAGTAATATACCTTCTTAATTAAACCCTAAAGTAAGGTTTATATTAAAAAACGCTATATAAGAGCTTTTTTTTAAGTATTTTATATATATAAGAAAATAACTAGCCTTAAATTAGCTATATAAAGGTAATTAGATATAAAGCCTTTATACTTACTAATTTAATATAATAAAAAGATAATTACCTTTAGTTAAAGACTACTCTAAAGGCTTAAATAGGGTTCTTAGTTAAATATAACTCTTAGAATATCTTCTAAATATAAAATCTAGTAACTAATAAGATCTATATTACTTAAAATATTATATTTAATAAATAAGAATTCTTTAGTATTAATAAAGTATAAATAAGTAAAACTATTAGTAAATAAACCTTAGAAGAGATTTAAGAATAATTATAGGCTCTTCTAAGTAGTAATTAAGTTAATTAGGTTATAGACTTAATATAAAGCCTTAATAAGTAAGAAATATTAGAATTAAACCTTAAAAATCTAATTAAAGACTTATTAATAGCTAAGGTAGAGTTAAAAGAAAACCTATAGGTTAATAACTTAAAATATACTTAAGTATAATTTAAGCTTTTCTTAATGCTATTAAAGAGTATATTCTTAAGCTTTCTTATTTAAATAGGGTTATAAATAGGCTATTATTAAAATAAAATAATAAAATTTAAAGAAAATCTACTTATCTTAAACTAAGTATTTTATATAAAAATAATAGTAATACCTATAGTAAAGAAGGAAGATATAATACTCTTAAAGGTAATAAAGAGGTAATATATTTATAAAAAGCTTAAGCCTAAATATAAGATATAAATAACTTAAATATACCTTAAAACTAATAGATAAGTATATTATAAAAAGAATCTACTTCTAGCTCTAAGTTCCTATAATAGTCTAAGTAGATATAAGTTTAAGGTAGAGTTTAAATAAATATAAAAAGATTACTTAGAGAGCTATAAGTAGATATTATCTTAGATAGAGATTATAAGGTATAATTTATAAATTAATAGCTTATAAATACTAGACTATATATAGGTATTTACTTATAAATTTAATAAGTATAGGTACCTATAGAAGTATAAAATAAGACTTATTATATAAGAAGACTAATAATAGAAGTCTAATACTAATAAGACTTATATTATAACCCTTACTAAAAAGTTATTTTAAATATTACTAGTAATTATAGTAAAGTTTAACCTTAAGCTCTTATAATATAATACTATAAATATATTTATAAATATAAAGTTATAAAGTAATATATTTATAAAGCTACCTCTTAGGTTTAAAAAAAGATATAAAAAAGATTAAGTATTACTTCTATATAAAGTACTTTATAGACTATAAGTTATACCTCTTTTATAGTAAATAGAGTTTAGAAATATACTTTAAACCTTAGGCTACTAATTAATATTATATAAGCTATATTACTACTAAAAAGATAGAATCTTAATATTTTTTTATATAGATAATATAATTATTATATTTAAGAAAAGAGATAAGAGAGTTATATCTTAACTTATTAAGTCCTTAAGGAAGAAGTATAGATTAACTAGAAGATATAAGCTATAATAATTCTTTAAAATAGAAGTAACTATAAACTATAAAGTAAAATATATTTAGATTATATAAGTTATATATCTAGAGAAGATATATAAGCTATAAATTATAAAAGCCCTAAATAGGTCTCTTATAACTAAAAAAAAGCTCTTTTTAAATAAAAAATTAATAGATAAGTATATAGCTAATTAATATAAGAAAGTAATTAAATCAATCCTCTATATAAGTATTATTAGCAAACTAGATATTACTTTTATTATTTTATAACTAGCTTAATTTATAAATAATCCTAGTAAAATATATATCTAAGTAGCTAACTAAGTCTTATACTATCTCTATATAATA